>CAJHUC010002771.1:0-13982 GCA_905146915.1 Ostreobium quekettii
GGCGTAAAAACCAAGCCTGCCTACCTCCTCAAACGCGTACTCGCCGGTCCCCGCCTGCCGCGCGCCTTGCCACGCCCCGGGCAAACACCTCAACCACCCTCCGACAAGCGCTCTCGGACCCAAGCATGCAAGTCGCCGCCCACAAAGGCACCGCTTTCTCTTGTCGAAGACAATTCTCAACAAAATACCAAGCCGGCCTAGGCCGCGCGCCTCCCGCCGCGCCACAACCCATGCCTCATCACGGCCATCGGGCGCCGACGACCCGTCCACGCAGAATACCCTCACCCGCCGCCGCGCGTTCAACACACGCCGGGCGCGGACGGTGCGAGTGGGCGTCGCGGGTGGCGTCGAGGAGAAGAGGCGCCAGAAGAGAGGGGGCGGGTGAGAGGAGGGGTCCTGTAAGGTTGAGCCAAAATAGTGTGGATGGTTGAGGATGCGCCAGTACACTTTGGAACTGTGCCTCAGGGACAGAAAATGGGAAGAAAAAACGTCGTCGGCGTCCAGCCAGTGCTGTGCATTCATTCAAAGTGGATCTCCAGTGTCCCTCCGGTTGCAACGTCTTCATGAGTTGGCATTACAGCAATGACGTCGCCGTGGATAGTGTTTCTTGGTGCTTGGAGGCAGTTGGGCTGCCCAAGAAGTCGGTGGCTCCTCGGGCACCCAACAGGCGTCCAGCAATTGGCAGTGTTCGAACGCCGACCTTGGATTTCAAAAACGCGTAGAGTCGCAGCGCTAAGGCTGTGGTGATTCAGGGAAAACGCATGTTACAACGTGCAGCGGAGCAAAAGATTTGCCATTCCAGCACATGTTCAGCAATACGTCGCTTACTAGTGATAAATTTGACGATTAATGATTAAATCAGCGGCGCATTGGCCAGTACAATCCTCTCCCTGTGCTGTTCAGTGACCACCGGACGAAACTAATTATTTGGGGGATTTGTTCACCGCCACCGTGGATCCTCTTTGCTACTTTCCACCATCAGTTTTCGTTCCCATTCATCCGTGCAGCGTGAAACTTCGCAAAGTACACATCACTGGTCGTCACGTGTACACGATGGACATGTCCAAATCCTCGGACACGCCTCAGCCTCGGTACGTGCGCAAATGATGCTCGGGAGGAATGCGCGCAGTCGGGATTTGAACATGTGGCGTATTGCTGGCACATCAATTTGAGTGATTCGACAAGGTGTGGATAGACAACGAGATTGCGTAAATGGCGAAATTTGCCTGCTATGGCACGAGGCAGTCGCACTTGCGTCCCTGTTCCACAACCTCTAAAGATTGCGACTGCGGCAAACACTTAAGGAATCGTGACGCGGATGCATTTTGATACAATAAGTGCTGCATGTGCCTGTTGCTCGCCCTCGACAGCAAGGCATGATTCTGAAGGGTGCAAATAAACAATGGCGCTGTTTTACCTCGATGTAATGCATGGGGCAAGGCGACATCCGCGTTGGTGTGCCGCAGCTTAAGCAGGCAGCGAAATTTGGTGGACCTACAAGAATTACCCATTGCACGTGGGAGGCTCCTGCGTTGTGCTGTCTCTTATAGGAGACGTCATTAATTAATGAATGCGAGCGTTGCAGCTTCAGGAGACCTTAGTCTGGCGCAATATGTCGCCTGTTTGAAACTCGAACGCTTACACATGTTGAATCGATAGAATGGCCTTCAGGTATACTATTAGTTTGATCTGGTAGATCGGAATTCTTCGGTGTCGTCTGTCGTTCAGCATCTACATACATCGTTGACACTCGTCGCCATTCTTCAACGCGTTTGCTTCTTTTGGCAAACAAGCTCTTGTTCATTATTCTATCGCCCCGCCTGATATGTTACGAATTTATTATGTTCAGAGCTACCGAGCTGTGGGCAAGGGTTCGCTCGCTAGCTCCGTCCCTGACCCCAGTGCCAGCTCCAGGCCACTCGCTGAAGCACATTGTCGACAAACACAGGGCATCAGAGGGTGTTAATTGGGTACACCTGAGGCATTTCTGCTTAATGCACTGCAACGCCTGTGCCGGTGTGAGCTTTCGATACAACAGCCGCGCTTTTCTCTGCAGTCGCGAAAACATACGCTGAGCTGTGCTGCTGACTTGCATGCATAACATGGCGGCAAAGCTTTATCCTGGAAGGCATCTGTTGTGTCAGAATCGATTCAGACACAACACAACGATACCGTTGGGCTGCTTCGCCGCTGCCCACCATGGCTTAAGTGCTCGCGACGTGGTTGCTCGAATGGAATACATGCTGCCAGACCTGCTCTTCCGATTCCGAAACGGGTTTCTCTGGTCCGATCACCAACGGACCATAATTTCGAAAGGCTGAATTACGCAACGATGCTGGCGCTTTTCGTTTCTTGGAGCAGGTTTCTCGCGCATTACGAAGTAGAAAACTTAGCCACGAGCCCCAGAGCAGGAGGCAAATTCATTGCTTATCGCGACCACACCCAAACAGGCCAAAAACTCAAGTTTAAATAAATTCAGTTTAATGGCTTGAATAAAGCTGAAATCTTCGCCGCAAACTGCCGCGTTGGGAGGCATTTCGCGATCGACAGCGCGAAATGGAACTGGGCGCACAATGGACCCCAATCCAGTCCTTATCATCACACAAGTCCAGTAACCAATTCCTGCCTGTTGGAGAGGTACTGACCTGTCCAACCACCTTCACCACCTCTGCATCATTATACCCACGGCTGGTGGTAATCTCATTACGTGCTACGTGCATCTCCAGTATGCTTTGCACACACCAATGGAACCTCCCAGTCGCTTGCAGCTTCGAAACCTCTTACTATGGCCAGACGAGTGGCTGTCGGCGCACAGCAGGTATCGTGGGCCCACGAACCTTGCCAACGCTGCGCCTTGAAAGGCGGGTGTAGACGGCCCCACAAGTTGCCACGCGTCCGACTCTTTTTCGCAGCATTTGTGCGGTGTGCCCATCCACCTCGTGCCGTGGAGACCTGGCTTTGGCCACGGCGCTATGTTCATGGGGGAAATGCAAGGCAGCTAGGTGCCTTCCGCGAGGGTTCCAGCTGGAATCCGCCCCCGGTCGTGTGTCTAGAACGCCACCCGTCCAACTCCACGCTTCCCCAGCCGCCCGAGCCTCCTCCTTGGCGCCGCCACGGCCCAACCGCAAGTTCACAATTGGGTTCGCAGCCAACCACCTAACAAAACGCTTGTGCCCGTCACAGAGCAGTGACAAACGGTAACGATGGCACTCTTGGGCCCTCCGATACGGCTCCGATGCTCCTGCCAAAATGTCACTTGCCAATTGTCACCGACCCGTCGCTGAGGCACGCCGGCCGGGGCTGCTGTGACCATTTGTTGCAAATCGCCTTCGACAAGAAAATGCGGTGCCCTTGCCCCTTCTGGGAGCTGGCTTGGGTGTGTGTGCATACGAGGGCGTTTAGCATTCTGGTTTCTGTCTTTCCCGCCAAACCCTTCCTCCATCCCTGTTGGCGTGGTTTTCGGCTCGATACGGGCGATGCGCCCGCTGCGATCAATGCGGCGTTTAGCCGGGGATACTTGAGGTGAGTGCGCGTGGCCTGACGGGGCGCGTGGGGGCGTGGGAGGCGGGAAGATGGCGAGGATGGGTGGACGGCCAGTGATGCGCAGCCATCTTCTGTTTCAGCCACCGAGGCTGAGTGATGAATGGAGCCAAAATTTGAGGGATCAAACAGAATGAAACATATCAAATCGCTGCTGGCAGTCGCCAACAAATGCTCACCTACCATACCTCACCTTTCAAATCTAAGTCTTGGGAGGCGCGTGGAGTGCTGCTCCGGCAGCTGCTTTTAACGTCAGCCTCGATATCTATGCTGTTTGACTTCAACTCTGCAGTACATCGGTGCAGTGTTACAATGTGCCGCAAGACCCCCATTGCCATGAACCCAGTATCTACCTTCACACCATTTCATCAGGAGCCATCAGATGTCCACAGGGCTGGAAAAACCGGGTGCATTTGCGAAACCGCCTGCCACTGGCAGTGGAACACTGCCTGCATCACAAAGGATATCATAGCCTTTTTTTGGCTTGTGCCCGCAAACCTAATATCAAAACACACCACTTGCACACTGGTTTGTCCTTGCTACTGCCACACCACGCTCGCTGAGCACTTTGCTGATTTCCAAGCTGTGTCTTTGTAAGGCTATGGAAGTCAGGTAGCAGACTTCCAGGCAAAGACTCTGAGTGAGTCCCAAAGTGTGTGGTGAATTGAGAATTTGGCTCCTGTTCCACAGCGAGATCCATGAGGTGCAGCAATTGAATGTCTGACAAAAGTAGCTGGCATGCAAGGCATGGATGTATGGCCTGGGCTTTGTACCTACATTGTCGATGGGAGTGGCATGGCGGGGTCTGGCAGGATCACGGCAGGGCCGCTCTGAATGCAACTAATTTCGCCAGAGAGGTCTGTTTCTGATGAACTTGTGGGAAAGAGGTCCTTTGTACATCACGCCTCTTCGGATATGACAGTTCATACCACTAGTAAAAAACAGGCCAGATGACACAGTCCTGACACGGTTTGCTCAAAATCCAACTGTGTACTTTCGGCAAATGTGGTCCCAAAAGTACACAGTAAATACACACATTGACACAGTTTTAACCGTGCATCCAAGGAAACCGTGTAGTCTACACAGTTGTTCGAAGGTACACGGTTGAAACTGTGTCAATGTGTGTATTTACTGTGTACTTTTGGGACCACATTTGCCAAAAGCACACAATTGGATTTCGAACAGACCGTGTCAGGACTGTGTCATCTGGCCTGTTTTTTCCTACTGTACTTCCAGCAACTTGCACTAGATTGAATACAGAGGTTCTGCCCACCTTGCCAAGTGTTGGTCTGGCGAAACACTGACAGATTCAAGAGCAACCCACGCCACTCACGCATGGCAGGAGCAATCCAGGCAACATGATGCCGCACGGGATCTGGTCTCCAACATTAGATTCTCCTCATGAAACTCGCACTACCCACTTTAGGAATAGCAATGCCATTTTCGTAAAATAACCGCCAACGGTGTATGCAATCGATGACACGTTTCTCCATACGTTGACTTTGCACTGGGCCCAGTGCACGGGTAAAAAAATTGTCCAAAGTACACGGTCCTGAAAACCGTGTACTGTGTTATGCGTGTAAAAGTGGTGTGAAATTCGTGTAAGCATCGTTTACCCATCGTGTATTGATACCAAAATAGATGGTTGCCGCTAGTACATTGTTGAAATTGTGCAAAATCGTGTTGTTCATGGTGGTAAGGTGGACCATTTTCGTGTACCACACAGGGCTCAAAACTACATGATTTTAACAATCGCGTAAAATCGTGCTCCGAAGTACCCGATTTCTACGCGATTTTAACACGATTTCACACGATTGCACACCGTTTGAAATGGTCGAATTTTTACCAGGGTGGGGCAGAGACTGTTGATCTGCCTGCTGCTGTCGATTGCTGCGCGTCTTTGGAGCATCGCCACTTGCAACACGCCTACACAGTTTACTGGACAAGAGTCGAGAAAAATTCCAGCTGTGGAGTATGTGGGGCGTACCAGGGGCTTCTCGTCGTAACAGGTTGGCGGACACAATGCCCCGTCCGTACGGGTTGTGGTACACGTCAAACGTGGCGTCCAGGGTGCGTCCATAAATTGTGCGATGAGCTGCTCTGCATTGTCCAGCGAATGAATGGAGAATGACCAAACGAACATAGGTGGTGGCCCCTATTATCCTGCTCTCAATTTTGGAACTGGTAAAGTCACTCCAAAGTGCGGGCGAAATAAAGTACTTCGCGGGTGCTCTGCTGACTATATTATAAGTTCTATACCAGTATTATGTGCGCAGCAATGATCCACCTGGGAGGAAATCGTTCTTCTAATATGAGCAACTGCGGTATCGTCATCCTCAACGAGTGTTTCTGGTAGAGCTAAGTACTGAGCACCAGCACCATTGTTTTGTATCGACACGATGACATACCTTGGGGACAGGAACAGGCAGAGCCTGAAGAATTTGAAGGCATTGTTGAACCAACGCTGGATGCCTTTGGCAACGAGTGTGTTCGTTCCAAACGCATATAAGTACATCAAAGATACATCCGTATTCACTTCAACCCCCAGGAAAAGCAGCCTGGATGACCTTGTTCGTGGTCTGAGCACGGTAACACGTGGCACGATGAACGAGATGGCCACCGTGAGGCGTCACCAGCCAACAACGCCGCGTGAAGAGTTTTCAACCTTGCAGGCAGCATCCCCTTTCGGGACCGTCTTCCTGCATCCATAAAGGACGGCACCGGACATTTGTCGCAGGAGGGAAGGTGGTTTCTTGTTATGCAAAAGTGCATAACGACAATTAGGTGATTTCGAAGTTTAGTCAGGCTCCTATGGGCTGGGGCCAAACCGAGCAGCCATGCACAGGGGCGGGTTGCGCTGTCGCCCAGACCGGGCCGGGGAGGCCTCGACAAGACGCGGATCGCGGGCGCCCGGCCAGGGAGCGTCCGCAATGGGGCCCAGCCCCGGAGCTGCGGTGAGTCGCGGCACCGGATGCGATGCTCGAAAGGGCCAGCTGCCCCACTTCGCAACCAAGTTCTGGTCCGCATGGGGTTGGCCGCGGGCATCCTGGCGGTGGTCCCTCCAACCTGTTGTCGGGCACGGCGCGGCCACTTGATGTCGGCGTGTGTGTCAATGGACTTGGCAATGGATCTGGATTTCCCGTGCTGTCTCGCGTCCGCGAACGCTGGGCGGGACCCTCCGGCGGCCAGCTGCTCGTTCGCTACCCGCGCGTGGCCGTAGCCCATGCTGCCCGGCCGTTGGCGATGGGCCGGCCACCACCTGGGTCCGCATGCGTTTCCGTGGGGATGTATCGCCTGTTCCGCCCGACTTTTTGGCGTTTTCCACCTGCTCATGGACCGGAAAGACATTATATTAGGCCAGCCGCTCATGACCTTGCGCCCTCGGGCGGTGCCCACTGCCGCACGCGCACTCGGACCTCCCACGGCCCCGCACCTTTTGTCTGCCTCGTCGCCACCGCCTGATGTTCGCGTCGATGTTCACCTTCCGAGTCGCTGACTCTCGACAGGACGTCCCAACGGCCAGATGCCCCTTCCCACTTGCGTCCTGTCCGCGCCCAACCACCCCATCGCCTATGGTCCGTCGCTGTCCTTGCAGCCATGTGTCTGCGTTCAGCTCTGCGTTTATGGATCGCATGTTGGGGGCCGCCGTTTCGATTTTTTCCCCTGTTCATGGCGCGCAACGAGGCGATATGTCCATCACGCCAGCCGCCTATGGACCCCACATGAGCGCACGCCCACCGGTAGAAAACGACGCTACTGCGATGACAACTGCGAATCGAAGTCTGCGATGCCATTCGACAGTAGTTTGTGCTATAACACCTACTACTACGGCATCACAATCACTTTGATGGAGTCATTTAGCACCCAAATGGCATGGCAGTTGCCATCACAACAATGATGTATTTTGCTCGTGACCGCTTTGGGTTTGAACGGTCTTTTGCACTGGAGAGGTCTCTGCCTGCAGTGAAAAACGGGACTGCCAGTAGAAAACACTCGTTTTGCCATGCTATTTGCGATTCCATTCTGACAGTAAGTGGTGCCACCACATTGATTGCGATGGCATAAAGTAGCAGTTGTGTTGGCATCAAAACGTGCCCCATGGCATCGCAGTTGACATCACGACAATGCCATTGTTGCTGGTGGACTGGATGGGCTCTCTACCAGATCCTGGACAGGAATGACTGCCAAGCCGTATCAGGGTGATTTCGGGGATCCAATGAGGGCAGTCGCAGAACAGCATCTCGGCAGCTCCATGTCTGTCTCTGTTTGGATAGATGGTGCTCGGCCGATGTTCTTGCCAGCAGTTGAGGTTGATGCTGGTGGCACAAGTTGCTATTGCCAGTAGAAAACAGCCTGTCTGCGATGCCAACAGCAATGGATTTTGACACAAATTGATGCCATCGCAGCCATTTCTATGCCATCGCAATCACTGCGATGGCAACATTTTGTGTCGAAATGGCATCGCAGTGGGCATCGCAAACACACCATTTTCTACCAGTGTATCTGGTGTGTAGAGAGCCTCCTCATAATTGTGTGGGGAAGTTGCACTATGGTGTCCACCAAAAGGACAGAGAGGGGAGTGGGGCGATGCGCAATGGGCAATTCCCTAGTCAATTGTCACCTGGTCAAGATGTGGCAACTTTGTCTCTCACTGGGCCATCCGAGAACAACCATGATCCAAAAGCTGTGCTTTCTGCTGCAGGTCGATGGTGTCAAGTGCAAGCTGAAATGCAGGGGGGCACTGTACAACTGCCGCATCATGGCTTTCTTGAATGCCCAGCTTGAGAAATTGCAGGGTTTGGAGATGCCAGCCACTACTCCAAAGCATGAAGTGGCTGCCTACGATCGTCAACTTGAAAGGGCAGAGAGATGCCTGGCCAAGCATGCTGACCACTTCGATGTGAGAGATTTCTACAGGGTGGAAGATGCACGCCTGGCTGTGGAGAAGATCTGCAGAAGCCTGAGAGCAAGGATTGAAAACTGGGGGATGGCAGGCACAGTGTGCATTCAGGACATTGTGCCCAGTGCTGATGTGCAGGAGGACAAAATGCTGCTGGGTAAGCTTTTGAACTACATTCTGAAAGGCGCTGAGCGCAACGTGGACACAGAGCTGCTGCACCGCTGGGATCCCTTCAAGCAGCGTCACACAGAAAATATGAAACTGGTGCAGATCATCGAGGAGAGTGCCCTCCAAGTGGAAGAAGTTTTGGGCACAGGTGGCCATGGCACAGTTTTCAAAGCTGTGTGGCAATCTGCAGATGTAGCTGTAAAGAAACCATTCAAGACCCGGGCTGGTGACCTGCCCATTGAGGAATACGCAGGATTCCTGAGAGAAGCCATTCAGCACACTGTCCTCAACACCCATCCCAATATCATTCGGCTCCTTGCGACTACGATCTCAGCCTGGATAGTGATGGAACTAGCAGACTGTGATCTCCACAAACTGTGCCACTACAAGGGAGGCTTGGCCTGGAGATCGAAGGCCAGGCTGCTTCGACAAGGGGCTGCAGCTTTGAGGTACATTCACTTCCAGAAAAGGGTGCACGGAGATATTAAGCCACGCAATTTCCTGCTGGTAGGCACACACCCAGAATCCCTACAGTTGAAACTCTGTGACTTTGGACTTTCTTTCGAAGTGACGCCATCAAAGAGCAAGACAGTGCGGGGTTCTAGCGGGACAGAGCAGTACATAGCTCCCGAAACATACAAAGACAAACCCATCAGCCAGGCATCGGATGTCTACAGCTTTGGGGTGGCTTGCTATGAGGTCATAAGCCAGAAGCACCCCTTTGGAGGAGAAACAGCTCATCCATGTGCCATCATGAACAAGAAACTCAATAGAGAAGAACCATGTCAAGTTGGACTGCAGGATTGTCCTCCGCAAGCACTGGAACTCATTAGACAGTGCTGCGCACTTGACCCATCTGAAAGGCCAACCATGGAAGAGGTCAGCAAGCAGTTGTCACTGCTTTCTGATGACTGGAGTCCAGATTCCTGCACGGTGAGTGATGGCACTGCTCTCTTTCTGAAAACACTTGGACAAGTGCAGCCAGTTTGTGGAAGCATTTATGTACCTGACTGTTTGGCAGAAGTGGATATTGATGGTGCTTGATGGCAATGCTGCAAGTTACTTTCAAGTGGTCCCAGGTCACTAGGAAAAAAAGGGCCAAATAACACGTGTTCAAACGTGTACGAAGTTTACGGGTTTGTGTTATTTTTGTGTTCTTGGCGTGTAAGACTATTATAAAATGTGTTTTATGTGTGTTCGCAAAAGTGTTATTTGGCCCTTTTTTTCCTAGTGGGTAACATCTGGGGAGTGAGCGCTCTGAGTGGATAGGAGGAACCAGGATTGCTATTTATATTTAGGTTTTAGGTGGACAAATATGGGAACAGAAAAATGCCCTTTTTATGGCCACATTTATGCAGTTTCATGGTGCGCCCATGCAGCCAGGTTACATGATGAAGCTGGGAATAGCTATCAGTCCACCACTCGATCTGGCACCTGCAATACAGCATCCACCCCACCATCAGCAGGGTGGCAATATTGCAAAACAGACATTTGTCCTCTGCCCACTCCAGTACCTCTGGCTGCCACGCTTCAGGCTCTCCGATGAGTTGGAGTCCAGCCTATACATACACAGGCCCAATGCTCATGCATTCTCATGCATGTTTATGCCTAGAAGATGTGGAAACTATTCTTACAGCTGGTCTGAATGTAGCATAATGTAGGATGGATGGTGGGACAGACACCAAAATCCAAGGATGGGTACATGAGAATACCATCTCACAGCTGCTGTAGTAGTGCTAAAGTAGCTGGTATGGTGCTACCAAGCTTCAGCGACTCAAGTGGGGTGTGCACATAAAAGTCTGTAGTATTTGTTGAAGAATGTACGATGTATACTATCATCCAAGATGACATTGCTATGCTGTCTTCAATTAGGGGATAACATAGCAATGTCATCTTGGATGCAACAGGAGTCTGGGTCATCTATTTTTGCATTTATGTTTCTATTCTTGAAATCCAACCTGTTGCAAATGTTTGTTTTGAAGACCTTGCACATGCTGCACATGTCTGCATTGCTGCTTTGGCCAGTCAAGTTTACACCAGATCTTTAACGGGCACTTAGCTGCAAGTGACCAAATGTTTCACTGACACATTGTATTCCAGAGCACTTGTTTTGTTCTTGGGATGTATATACATACATATATACGTATACGATTTTGCTCTGCAGTCCAAGTTGCTAATTCCAATTCTGTGATTGGCTTGACATAAACTGCAAAATTGCCCACCCAATTGCCTCTCATTCAGCCAGTTCGTCCCTTTTGCTCCCCCAACGAATGGAAGACTCAATCAAGGCCATCTGGTCAAGCTTTTACTTGCCCTCACTGGGCCTGTCGGTGGCCACTCGCATTTTGAGGGTTTGGTTTGTCCTGCACAATTTGTTGTTTTGTGAATGTATAGTCTCCAAACTTGGGTGTACTGCATGCAGGCTTGGGCTTTACATTCATGTTTACGGTTTACATTTATGTTTTCATGTGTAAAAATGTCAATTTGCAAAAGAGTCTATTTTCCATGTATTTTTATGTTTTTATGACTCATTGGGACACCCATCTTACATGATGAAAGTCGCGTACAATAACCAGTCCTCCGCAGTAGCCGGCACCTGCAACACAGTGTCCACCTTGCTCTTGGGAAGGGCAACGATGGGATGGAAGAAATTTTAGTTTTTCTTCCCATGACATGCTCATATTCCCAATTCAAATATCCAAACACTTATGCTCTGAACAGGAATTGTTCTTCTCAGAGAATCAATCGTGGTAAAAATGCGCATGTTTCTGACTCAGAAAATCCAAATATACTTGACATGTTTTTATATTGATTTGGCAAACATTCGCCCATGACTGCCAGGCAATTGACCCATTGAAATGTCAATCTATCATTGCAGTCAAACCGCGTACATGCATACTGCTTGAGCAAGCATGGACACAGAAGCGACACATATTTGTGTGTATTTTAAAGTCAGTTAAATGGATGTCATATGCGTTTTGCTTTCGTTTTCTGTCTAAGGCGTAGTCATGTGTTCACAAGCGAAATGTCATAGCATTTGGCGAAATTGACACTGTTGCCTTTGACCTGCTGCCTTTTGCCTGGAATAGCGCATATTTAATTTCTGTGTGTGTATGCAGCCGTCAACTTCTCAAAAAGGCACAATGGCCCAAGAGAAGGCAGGCAATGTGTCAAGCAGAAGGCAAGTTGGAATCTGGACCCATCATTTCGGTGCTGTCCTTGATGCACATTTCTATCTTTGTGTTCCTTTATCTGTACATTTGCTGCACCTTCTGCTCTGTGCATTGTAGAATGGCTGCTGCAAATACTCACATTGACAGTGACATTCTCAGGTTGGATTGGGGGCCAAATTCTTCATCCAAAGGCGACTCATGTCCACTGGATTGGAAAGCAGCAGAAGCTCCAGCCATTGGCGAATTGCTGATGCCAGAGTCAATCACTGTGAGTTCTGAGTTTTTGAAACCTGGCAGGGACGTTGTGCCCATCAGATATTGAGTATCGGAAGTTCGTGCCATTGACAGTGCAACACCAAGCTCTCTGTGTATGGCTTGCCTGCTGCAGTGATTGGCATGTGCTGTAGCCACGCGCTTTTGATCGCCCGCTCACCTTGATGTCGTTTCAATATTGAAGATGGCCTATTGTTACGGTGTGTGTGCAGATCTGCGCATGATAATAGTGTAGGAATAGGATACATCAGGCTTGGCACTTATGCCATAAACACAAGTCGCATTTGCATTTTTACGCACAAAGTAGTTTTTGCATTTTGGAGAATCTGGGGAGTGGCAGTGATACATGTTGGAATGGGTAGGAAGCAAACTTTTGTTCCATACCATCGTTCCCCTTGCTGAAGGAGAGGTGGACATTGTGTTGCGGATGCTGGAGATGGCGGAGGACTGATCATTGTGCACGACTTTCATCATGTAGCGTGGGTGGCCCAACGAGCCACAAAAACATAAAAATAGCAGAAAACAGCCCATTTTCGAAATTTGCATTATTGAGTGTTATAACCTGATGCAACAATGTAAAACCAAGCCTGGAATACATTGCTGCAGCTGAGGCTGGACTTCATGCTAATGGAGGCAGCAGACAGCTGCTATATGTGATTCACACCATGGTGTCCATTTATTGCATTGCTTCTTTGTAACTCATAGTTTAGGCGCAGCATAGTGCCTGCTGCACTGCAATGGATTTATTTTGCTGTTTTGGGATGATTCAGTGCAGCAACGATTTGTTGAAAACAGCAGAACAGGATGGCAGTGCAACTGCAGAGGTCATGCTGGACAAGCAAGCGGACCTAAGGACCAAGGACATTGTGAGTTGCTCTATTAATGGTGCCGTTCATCTTAAAGTTGTGTGCTGCAACTTGTGCTGCAGCAGCAGCAGAATTGACTTGAAGTCTTATTCTAAAAGATAAAGAGCTTCTTTTGTTTGAGAATGCTACTAAAGAGCTGGAATATACTCCCAATAATTGAGTTTACCTTATGCAACTGTCCATCACGCAAGACGGACAATCTGCCATTAGAATTCATTGAACACTTGCACCACAGTCAACTGAATTTTGCTCCCCAGGACATGAAATATTTTCAACAAGCGAAATGACAGGGGTTGCTTTGTGGCATGTGGCATCACAGAATTACACTTCTGAAGCATGGCAACTCCATCTGCTGTGTGATATCTGTGAATTTTCTGTTTGCTATTTTTCTTTCATAATATCTCATTTGAAATTTTGAGTTGGACGTGAACATTACAAAAAATTTGGCATTTTGCAAAAAGCCATCAAAACAACAAGATCGCTATGTTGCATGTCTTCCCACCTAACCCATGTTTGGGTCCCTGTTGACGTCGAAATATTCCCAGGATGGCATCACAGAATACAGGCAATGTTGTGCACTTCACAAATCCTCGGTCTCTATATGTGATGCTATGCTGGGTGCAGGCTGTGTTTTGTGAGTAACAGTTGTGCAATATTTAATATACTGTCAAAGACACATCATTGAACAGTGTCACCAACGGTGTTGATGAATCCTGGATCTTTGGAAATTGTTTCAATGTCAGGGACACTATTTCAAGCATGTCCAATGTATCCAGAAATTGTTCACACTACCAATTATTGTTGACTGGTACCAAACCAGTTGGGCAGATTGCAAGTTTATTGTTGCTACTTCAGGCCATAGTATTGCATCAAAGTACAGCGATTGCGATGGCATAAAAGTGGCTGTGATGGCATCAATTTGTGTCAAATGGCATCGCAATTGGCATCGCAAACAGGCTGTTTTCTGCTGGTGATAACGTCTGCAACATGTGCATTAATCAATGTCCAAGTTCATGCATGTCTGGATTTTCTATTGCTGATGGCCGTCTTTGTGAATGCAAC
>CAJHUC010002772.1:0-26742 GCA_905146915.1 Ostreobium quekettii
TCTAATAATCAGGATGGCACATACATGGAGGAAGCGCGAATCCGTGGACTTCTAAATTCACCAGAAGACATTAAGAATGTTATAAAAAATGCGTTCCACCGTGACTTCAATATGGGCCGAATTCGTGAATGGATCAAGTACTTCCATGAACAACAGTGGCTCGATTCCGACCTTGCCAATGACTACTTGAACGACCTAAGGGATCAGCATGACACGTTGGAAAATGCCTTTTTCCAATTTGATGATCTTGACAAAGTGGTTATAGAAAAAGATGGCCCAAGCGATATGGGCGATCTGACTCAACCACCACAACAACCTTGGGAACAAGTAGTCAATAACTTGACACCATCCCAATCGAAAGCTTTGGCACATTGCATCCAATTCCTATCAAGCAATAGACAACTACTTGCCACAATATTTGGGAGTGCAGGTACTGGAAAATCTTTTTTTCTGAATGCGCTTATACGCTATGCTCAAGCTGAACTGGGTTTGAATATTGCAATCACTGCCTCAACAGGAGTTGCGGCGCATCTCATAGGAGGCACAACCATCCATCATGCATTTGCCTTGGATCACGATTTGGAAAGCATGTCTGACCGTGCATCCAAAACTGAAAAGGCCCTACAAAGATTGGATATGTTGGTTGTCGATGAATGCAGCATGGTGACCTCCAATCTTTTCTACAAGATTGAAAACATGTGCAGAGAGACGGCTTACAAAAACAAGCGTACACAACCATTTGGTGGCAAGCATATAGTGTTGTTAGGTGACCCCGCACAATTGCCTGCTGTTGGTCACACCATGTTCGAGTGCAGCGTTTGGTACAATCATTTTGCAATACTCCAATTGACAGAAATCAAGAGACAAAAAGACGCACTGTTTGTGAATCTTTTAAAGAAAGTCAGAGTAGGTAACTTAACAAGTGACGTACTGCAGGCCCTACACAAGAGATCAACAAATCTGCATGATATTGACCCGGCAACAACAACGGTGGTTGTTTCCACAATTAAGAAGCGAGATGAACTGAATGAACAATTCATACAGAAAATGGAAACTTCAAACAATCCCATCCACACATAAAATGCAAACGACACTGGCCCAAGTGGAGAACCACTAACGGACCGCCTCAAAGCCATTCTGCGAACCAAAAAATATGCCAAAAGTTGTTTACCAGAACAATTGCATCTATGCATTGGAGCTCGAGTTGTGCATTTGCGAAACACTGATGTTCAGCGAGGATGGGTGAATGGTACTATGTGTGAGGTGGTGACGTGCAGCGCGGACGTTGTTATAGTACGGAACATGTTGACAAAAGAATGCACACCTATTTTCCGTGTTACCCAAAAAGTTGGCTTGCATGGATCAAACTTAGCAATACGGCGCCAGCAATTTCCGCTAATGCTAGCATTTGCTGTTACTGTGCATAAAGTGCAAGGGCTCACTCTTGATAATATTGCTGTCATGTGTGATGATCGTTTTTTTGCAAGTGGACAAATGTATGTTGCAATTAGTCGTGTGCGTGAATTGCACCAGCTATCGTTAATAAATTACAATGAAATTGATTTTCTCAAGACCACTGGATTATCCCAATTCTATCTAGAACTATTGCAATGGCTTGATGACCACGATGAGCTCAATTCATGTGCTAGCCACACACAACCTTTTCCCACATGCAATGCGCGAAGTGGTTTATGCAAAAGTGATGATGTTCTCCCTGGTAGTAGTTGCGATGATGGTGAATCAGGAATCTTATCCGATTTGGATTTCGATACAGGTGACCCCCCAGCTCACAACGCAGAATCAAAACCACGCACTATCATGTCGAAATTGTTGGCTGAACTGCTGCATGATAACAATACTAAACATGGTTCCCATCATGAAATTGATTTCAAAGAGAAGCCTGATGCTATGGTAATGTTGTCTAGCAAGAAAAAACCATTATTACCTGAAATACTACCCAACTCTCAGCCATTTTGCTCTACCTGCTTTCCTACTGCACATGCTACTTTCAGTGAAGATGATCACATATTGTATGACAGCACATGTGTTGGGGCGCAAACGAGCAATGATGTTGCCCAACAAATATCTATTGACATGCAACCCCAGTCAGAAGTTCTAAGCACGCAAACAACATCACAATGTCATGCAAGCACAGCCAATGCAAATGCTGTGCTCACTACCAATGTTCCAAATTGTACGGTAAGTAAACCGAATTGGCAGCAGCATCTGCAATTTCATTTAAATTGCCCTGCCATTGGCGAAGCAAGTCCCCAATTGGCTCGCGACCTTGAAGCACACCCACAATACATCACTGGCTACATCATCAAGAACATCTTGGGAGACGGCAACTGTTTCTTCCGTGCTGTTTCTCACAGCATTTACGGGTACGATAATAGACATCTAGCCATTCGCAAAAAGGTGATGGATTTCATTAGGTTGGACACAGTGAACTACCACTATGCGAGAGCCATATACTTTGATGATGGCATCATGGACTTTGACACAGCCATCAATGCTATGTCTTGTGATGGAACATGGGCAGAAAGTTGGGCGATACAAAGCACGGCATCCTATTTGCAAACAGTGATACGCTGTTATACACGCCTATCTGCTGGCTGGTCATGGGCAGAATTTAAGCCGTACTTTCCAACGTGCTACTCGCTTGCTCAAGTGCCACAACATCTTAATTACAACCATTGCATTGAACTAGTGCACACCAATGGCAACCATTATGACGTCGCCTACCGCCTATGATTTGAACGTATTGCATCATACCCATTTTGTTCTGTTCGTTTGATGATCAGCATGCTCTTGCAATGCTTGAGCATGCTTCAACAGCCTCCGCAACTACTGTTATTCACATCAGCTGGCGTCAGTCGCTGGATATGCCGTGTTCTGCCATGATGCCACAATGCCTAAAATTGCCAAGTTGCCTTTGCCACTACCGTTGATGCGGACTATCTTTGAAGCCAATCTCCATGTGCCATTACTGCCCGAAGCCTCGATGCCAGTCAATGCCACTCGTGCCCGCACCCATTGTACCAACACATGAAAGATTCTTTGGAGCTGACCGTCCATGATGCTATGAACCAACAATGTAAGCATGCGAGTGCTTGGCATCCAACAAGATCATTGCACTCGCCAGCAAATTGGTTCAACAATTGCCGCTCCAGCATATCCCAACACCAAGACCAGCGCAGCCATCAGGTACTTTGCCATTGTGCCCTTGCTGCGTTCATTGTGTACACTTACAATCGCTGCAACAACACTTTTGCTGCATTCTACAGATTGACACTACAAAGACAGCATGACTGCGTTCTATGCTATGCCGCACTTCTACGTGAAGCGAATGGAAGAACTTCAGAAACATGCATGTCATCTAGAAATGGAAATCAACAAGTTGACAAAACAACGTGATGAACTCGTGAACATGAAACATGACATCGACAAGGACATCCACGGTGAGGATGTGTTAAACGCGATTGTGAATACCATGGAATGCATGACTGCTCGCATTATACTTCAATTCAGCACTATGTATCGTCTCCTGCGCCCACATAACTCAACAATGTTTTGATGATCGCAACAGAAATCAACGCGTTGATGGAGAACAGTGATCCCATAGTAACCAATGGCTTATTGGAGAGCCTAGAAGTCAGCATGCAGAGTCATGCAGCAAACTGGCAGAGGATGACGGACAACCTGGCCAAGCAATTTGCACGCCAAGCATCTACGAGCAAGAACGATTCCCAAAAAATATCAAGGAAGAGAGCAAGTACCCCACCACGAAGATGTTGCAACGCCCCAAATGCTTGTAAGCACAACTTGTCCCAAGCACACTTCTGTCTTTTATTCCACATATTGTGCAATTGTATACCTTGCGTGCACTTTGCATGATTTTGTGTATACAATATATAAAGCAAATTGTTGCCAACTTCCCACCACGCTCAACATATTGTGACCATCCAATACAAAGTGCCAGACATTGATTTGACACGTACACTTCATTGATATTGTGCAGTTCCGCGAACACTCAACAAGCCGCCATTCACCACACGACGAAGCATGCATGTCAAATGGCCACGTATCAAGGAACGCGGTAGCTGCAATGCACAAGACAAGCAAACAAGTGCAGATGCCAATGACAACGTTGCGATTATCCCACTAGAACTACGAAGGACACAACCGTGGACATTTGTGCAACTTCTGGCCGATCGTATGAAGCACCACAGTGACAAAGGGAATGTGCCTGTGCCTAGCAAATCAGAAGGAGTGATTGAAGCGCTCAATGTACTCGGAGTAACTGAAGCGCAAATGGATGTTATGGACAATGATGAAGCAAAGAGTTTCATTGCTAAATTCCACCCATGGAGGACACTATTTCGACATCATTTCCATGATGATCCTGCAACTGGCAGACAACGCACACACCTAGCATGCTTAGGGAGCTTTGCGACAACGCACATGCTGACTAAGCGACAAGCTTCGGCAATTATTGCAGAAATGCATGATGGCTGCCGTTGAATGCAACATTTCAATCATGTTCTGGGTTCGCTGTTGATTACATGTCTGCTTTCTGACCAATGGCACATTCTACTTGTGGGCTTTGAATGGAATGTTCAAGTTGGGTATCTGATGCAACTGGATTACTCACAGCTACCTCTCCTGTTCTGTATTAATTGGCATCCACCTTTTCTTACATACTGCCAGCACAAGAAACGCTTCCTTCAACAGCAGAGTTGTGCTTGTGAACGAGTACATTGTCAGCATCCCAACTCAATCCATTAGGTACACATCTTCATATTTGTTATTACTTTGCAACAAACTTCCCTCAGCCAAGAAAAAGTAGTTTTCAGATGCTACACCAAAATCAGCAATTACTGGTTGTTTCGAGGAGCAAACTTGCATTGCGCCAAAACAAACCCAACATTACAAAAACCATTTGTCCAATTCATAGTGGGGGCCATTATGCTGCTTACAAGATGTATGGGTATAGAAAGTGCGTTTATGTGCTTCATTGTCAAGGTCACCATGCCTTCCAACATCAAAACTTCATTCGCTGCATCATTGCAATATTCCAAACCCAGATTTTTTCTTTCACAACTTTTCAACCACCTTCGCCACCATCAAGGCAAGCAAAAAAAATCTCCCAATCCTTGTCCCAAAGATGATGACCACCTTTATATATGGGTGGAAAAGCATTGCCATGGCAATCCCGATTTGCCCTTGTTTGAAGCTTCACAAAAATGCATGCAATGAACATAACTACGAAAGTGATTTTAAGTCTCTTGAAGGGATGAACACTTGACAGATTGCAAGGGATTGCCCAACAAACAGAACCATCGACCATCGTATCCATAAACCATGGTTGTTTGTCCACTTGTGACGCCCATGCATACCCTTACGCAAGCATCAAATCATGCAAAGTGTCTGAGCACAACTACCAAACATCTTTGTAAGGCGGTATGTGCTCCTTCCAAGCTCAAGTTTTAAAATATTCACATTCCCACTGGATATCTGTCCATCAGAGATTGACGACACTAGTGACCAGGCATCAGCAAAGCTACAACAGTGGCCTCTTAAGATAAGAGCAAACGACGTTTGAGTGTGTTCAGCAAGTTCTAGGCACATGGCTGCTAGTAATAGACCATTTCTGAACACCAAAAGGCCCCAAGATAGCATGTTTTCAGGCCCGTGCATTTTCAATGCGCACTATTTGGACCATGCTACAGCAATTTTGGACATCAGCTTAACAATAACCACACTTACAATCCACAATCACTGTTCAATCATCATCCCATCCCACACCTTCACCACATCCACATCCACCACATCATCGACCAACATAGTCAACACGTGCACACAACACATGCCTAAAAAGA
This sequence comes from Ostreobium quekettii, assembly GCA_905146915.1. Lineage (NCBI taxonomy): Eukaryota > Viridiplantae > Chlorophyta > Ulvophyceae > Bryopsidales > Ostreobiaceae > Ostreobium > Ostreobium quekettii. The sequence continues at coordinate 5,883 of CAJHUC010002772.1, forward strand.
ATAGGTTCATGCACACCTTCACATTGTCATCTTCATTTACTTGGTTTGGTTTTGTGACAACCACCAATGGGGTTGCATACCAGCACCTACGACTCGGAAATAGCTATAACCAACTTTGTTGTGGCAACATTAAATGCTATTCTTGCCCACCACATACACAACATGACATCATTCATTGTGAAGACATCACATCACACACATCACATGCAACGCACATCCCACAATGGAACATCCAACCCAACGCCCAATACAATAGGGATATCAACACCACAACTCACAACAAGCTATTCAGAGAACCCCTTGCCAGTTGCCGTTCCCCAACCCCCCAACACACCAAGGACTGCAAAGGTGAGCACACGCCCCACCACCATTGCAGGCAAACGCTTCCACTTTGCACAAGTTCGCCATCATGTGCTTATGCCTTTCACCATTGCACAGTAACCCAAGAAATTGTGTTGTTATAGACAATATGGCAAACGGCAACTACGCACAGAGGAACAGAAACGCTGCTGCTAATCGCAATGCAGTTGCGAATCGCCAACAACAAAGAGCAGCAGTGCCTGTCAACGACATCATGGAACCTATTGACCCGGTCAATGCAGACGACGACAACAATGACCAGGTCAACCAGGTCAATGCAGTCAACGCAGCCCCTCGCGAAGTCCCAGCAGTTTTGAGACGAACACAGCCATGGACCTTCGCTGAACGTCTCGCACATCGCGTCAGACATCAACATGCTGGCACAGCACCGCCTCTACATCCAAAACCGGACGAGCTAATTCAAGCACTGAATCGTTTGGGTATTACAAAGCCCAACATCGACATTATGACAACAAACCAAGCAGCAAGAATCATTCAAACTTTCTCCCGATGGATTTCCACATTCCGCAGCCATTTCCAAGCATTTCCTGCCACGGGGAGACAAAGGGCAAAATTGGAAGACCTTGGGATCATACCCAATATTTTCATTACAAAAGGTCAAGCATCCACCCTCATCGATGAAGCGACAGCACGAGAAGCGGACATCTCAGAGATGGACCTACAATCCATCATCAACGATGAGGTGAGTAATATAAAGAAACAATACAACCAAATGTAATGCAGACGAATTAAAAACATGATGAACATAATAATAGATCTTCATTCATAACACAATTCTAACAAAAATGCTTGTTGAAAACTAACTACCATTGCGTGCTGCTCATAGGCGCCTCCTAAGCCAACGCCAACCGACCCATAAACACAAGACTTTCCAAGTCTGCCCAATACCAACAACGAAGTCCATTCACTTCTGCCTACAATCTGCAATCAATACTGATGAACCAAAAGCGCCGGCGACTACTACAAACTTAGATGGCGAATGGATGTTCTATCAGTGAGGGAGGAATAAGAACAATGCTACAAGCATATGTGGATTTCAATTTTGACGTCCATTCCACTCATATTCATGCAACCAATTGACAGGCATGTAAAAATTCGTCCAGCAGTAGTCCCAATAAAGGCCAATCGCGCATCCCCTGATTTCCACATTGATCAACCGGCACCCATTGCTGCAGAATCAACATATTGCACTATCAACACCAAATTGTAGCCTAACGTGCTGCATAAGACGACAATACAACTGACTCCCATTTCAATAGTCAACTGGAACTCAAGCTTGATACAATGGTAACATCACCCAGCAAAAAGAAGGCACCGTCACCTCACTCTTGATGCCACATTCGATGAAGACAATCATGAATTATATGACAGCATATCTGCTGCAGGATACAAGACCAGACATATTGCATGCCAAATAACTATGCAGACACGATCCCAACGAGAATTTGTATCCACACAATTAGTGTCACCATATATCCAAGCACAGTTAGCGCAACTGCTATGCCCACAAATGGTGCTGCACACTGTACTCTGATTACTTGAAATCAGCAGAACCAGTTGCGAGCCATGGGCCCCACACCAGGCAATGCAAAGCACAGCATCCTACTTGCAAACCATCATACACTGTCACACACAGCTACCTACTAATTAGTCATGGCAAGAATTCAACCCATGTTATCCACTACCGTTCATGCGCCCAATATGAGTTGTTGCATATATTTGCGTATTCTGTTCAAAGCAATAACAGAAGACCACAAGTTGCCGACATCCGTTGACGTGCACAATATGGAAAGCAACCATCTAACAATGCCAGTGCCTACCATCCAACAACATCATTGCAGATGAAAGTATTCTGCATGAAGTATTGCCACTCCAACAACTCGTATGCCAACACTAGCGCAGTCGCCATTTACTTCGATATTATGCCCTTGGTCCATCAAATATACCGCATAATTACTGCACATACCACACAACTGAACATGCTACACGACAACATTCAAATCGCAGTTACAGACCACAAGCAAAAGGCCAACACAACCATACCTTTGCTCGACAAACATCCACCACATAGTCACCAGCTACAAGCATGTTGCCCGTGCTGCAATCCACCTAGATGCACATCCAAACATGACACTGTGACACACACCAGTTGCCGCGCCAACGACTATTAGTCCAACCAGTCAACTAAAAATCGACTTCTTCTTGACGACGATCAACAGACAGTCTACACACACCTCGCAATTAAACACCAATCTCCAACTACAGGTCCCGACAGCAGAAATAGGGAATGAACGCCATTCTACGACCACGCACAAACATCCAGTCATGAATTTGCCGCAGACACCAATCGCCGCACCAATGAACACGAATCAGACCAGTCTATTGAAAGTCAGCTCCTCGGCGTCACAAGCAGCAGACACTGGATGCACATCAACCAGCGACACCAGCAACGTGACTTTTGTCAACACAAGCGGACAGTGGACACAGCAACCTGCAGCCGCCCAAACCCGCCGCCAGACACCGCAATCAAGGTCAGTAAACGACTTTGCCTTCGAGAATTGAACCGCAGGTGGCTGTTGCGCACGCTCAACTTTGCTTCACTACGGCGCTTGCCAGCTGTAAAACATTTGCGCTGGTTACTTCATCGGCATTGTCGCATTCTGTGACAGCTGTACGAATACTCCACTGTCCAGCGCGCACAGCACATGCACAACGCATACAACTCTGTCAAAGGCCAAAATGTTTAAACACTGTGCTGAATTGTCCATCCGACAAACGGCAGGATCTATATGTACAGCTGCCATTTATTGCCACACACCCACCAAACAAAATCATCATTTAATACCTTATGCATACCAGCACCACCTGAGAACATCCACCACCAATCACCAACTTCCACAATGTCGTGCACGCCGCATCTCACCAAATTGTACATCCAACCATGCCCCTGCCACACACACCACTCGCCGCCCAACGAACTTTACTCCAACCATTCAATTCAAATTCGACTTCTCCTTGTTGCAATCAACAGAAATTAACACACGTCCCTGCAAAACCAGTCGAGTCGTATGCAAAATCGCCGCTCGGTGCCACACAACCACAAAATACATGCCCTCATTTCTGCCCCGCCGACTGCCAACTATGACAGCACCTGCATCCCAGCCATACCTTGCTATCTCGCCTGTTCGCAACCGCCCACACACAACGCCAATAAACACATACACACAAAACCGGCAATCACGGACGTCACCATCATTTCCTATTGCCTAACAAGCAATGACGTGGCTGTTGCGTTCTTATTCCGACCCAGAAGAGTGACGTCTGTCACGAACCCCCCTATGTGACAACCTCTTCTCTGGCTTGCGTCTGTTTCCATCATCATCACGACCACAGCCATTATCGTCGTCATCGCCGCCGCCATCATCATGATCACCCTTCGCTGGCTTCAAAATTCACATCTACAAACCCAACACACAGCACACAATACATTCAGCCATCCGCCACTTCCTATTCCTATCCTAAACACACATTCTGTCTACACCAGCCATGAAAACAACACGACAACACATGGTCTGCAGCATACAACTGACAAACTTATGCATGCTTTGCAGACGAGCACATATACCATTAGCAACATAACACGAACGAAAGCGACAGACAGTGATAGGTGGAAATGTAGCATCTGTTCCGTCATCAAGGCATCGCTTACTCCACGAGACATTCTTGAAGGCTGCAAACAGTGCAATTTCCAGCGAAACAAGCGAGGGACATGGTGCCTCTTCCACATGACGGACGGAGCGCTCTCCAATTACGGCTCCCTCACAAGCACACCCGTTGAAGACTGCACACATCAACTTCAAGCACGACTGACACTTGACGAAGACAATACAACTAAACAAGGTCATCTGTACGCCGACTGCTTGCACAACCCTCCCCAACAAGGCTACTTCATCATGACCTGCAGTCAACTCCGCACACCGTGCCACGGGCTCCACAAGTAAGCTCCCCACATATACACAGCTTACACTGTACAAGCATATCGCATTACAGTCTCCCACCATTCATGTAATTCCTTTCCCACCACAACAAATTGCCATTCTACCACTTCGGCATCCTGTCCCCACAATTCCGCATATGCTCATCATAATCTACACTTCCTCCATCACGGACCACCCCACCACCTGCGCCACCACGCTGCACATCCACAATGCCTTCCACTAAACCTACACGCAGCTCCACTGCCACCCATGCTCCCACACTGCAACTTGACTTGCATGTTTTGTTGTTGTTGCTATGCAGCACCAGGCACGCCACGCATTGCACTCTGCTCGCACAAGACCCCACCCCTGCTCGTTCACGACCTCAAGAAGTTTACCCTTCTGGAAGCAGCGATGGCTATTCCGCAGCAGCGGCCCCACAAACGACACAACGACTTGCCCAGCTACCTCCTCACCATGCTTCTGCAAGTTAGCCAATTCGAACGATGGTTTCTGCATGCAACACTATGCACCAGGGCATGCGCACTAGCTTGCAGTCCATGCTCATCATGAACTGATTGCCCACTTCTCACGCTCTTTGGCATTTGTCCCTCTAGATGGCAGTTGCACACATGACACACTACCTGCTCGAAAACTGGCCAACGTCCAGTACTTCATACTACTCGATTGCACCAAAATCCCCAATTGACCAAGAACGTTCAGCACCATCTAGCAACTGCAGTAGTCCATATATACAACTGCCATTCACTACCACAAAGAACAGCACAAACCATCATGTCCGCCAAATCGTGATGGCACCTATAACAGCACTTGCATCCACAGCTACACTCTGCAACCTGTCTTGTTCATGTTCCCCCGCAACCAACTGCAGTAACACATACACACAGAAGAATGCCATCAACACCATCTGCCATCCTCATACATAACCAAACAATCACGACCCCTCCACATTCTCCTTTCGACTTAAAGCAGCAGTATCCATGAAGAGTTCACACCAAAATCTGACAATCTCTGCTACAGCCTGCACTCAATCGTGTCATCATCATGATCAACCACGCCAGTGTCTCCGTCTTCATCACAAGCAACTCGCTACTCCCCACCAGCACACCTTCTAAACAACACACATCTACTTCAGCCACGCATCAATTCATAATCCAATCATACACAAAATTCTTGTCATCACCAACACACAAAAACAGCAACATAACGCACAACTTGGAACATGCAACCAACAAAGTTCTGTACAGTTGCAGATAGATGAACACGCCATCAACAGCATAACAAAATTGTACCAACAAACAATGGCAACAACCCCACACAATCCACAATAAACTGGCGACCCAGCTCTTGTCCATGCTTGGGTAAGTTCATGCACAACATGCAATTATGCCTGCAGCACAACAACATACTCAATGACAATCCAGACACATACCACCACAACGATCATCGCCTCCCCTAACACCCCCCCTGGATCAATTCCTTCTCTCCACACACCTTCCACCAAACGTTGTGCAACGAACCGCGACCCCACCTGCGTTTCCCAAAAGCAACGCCACTCACCGCTCATACACAAGCCACCGCGCGCCCACGCCTACCACGCCCGCCAAGCTTGCCAGCTATTCTGTCCAACTGCTCAATCTCACTATTCTATCAACCCGCCGGGTCCGCCAACCAACGGCTCGAATCCACACGCGGAGCCCCGCATCCACTCTGCCCATCTCTCTCCAAACACTCCTTCCACCACAACGCTGTGCTACGCAACCGCCACACTTTCAACCGGCCCCCCACCTACCGACACAACACCGCCTACCGGGCATCCACGCCTGCCAAACAATGAACTTGGCAGCATTGCTGTCCGGCCTCCCACTCTCAACCCGCCGGACCCTGCCAACGGAACAGAACGAGCCCCAACAACGTACCGCCCCGCGATCAATCAACCCTCCCCAGAACACACCTGCAACCAAAACGCTGTGCTACACTACCATGAGACCTTCGCCCCACACCCCACCTTGCAACACCGCCTCCCACCACCATGCGCAACCCTGATAGCCCCCGCGCTCCCCCCAATCAACATCCCACCCACCCCTCCGTCACATTTTTCCAGTTCCCCAACATCCACCACGCCCGCGCCTACCTGCACCTGCCCAAAAGCATGACCACCACCGCGTAACCACCAACCAGCGTGCGGCCACGCCTGCAGAACAACGCCGTGACCTCGCCAACCGTTCCGCCCGGCCTCCCTCTCACGGGCCTACCTGTCTGGCCCCAAACGCAACATTCGCGTTCAAACGCGGCCAGCGCTATAAAAAGCACCACACAAACATGTAGCCACAGCGCAAGGTGCACAGCTTGCCGAAGTGTGCGTTCCCTTACAGTCAAACGCGCGTAGCCGGGCACAACCTGCTCCTTACCTTTCATCGCCATCATCGCCACCATCTTCATCATCATCATCTTCTACATCGGCGCCCTCTTCCCATATTCCTCTCCTTACAAAATAGACCAAGTCAACTTCGACCCGCCAGTCACCTCCTCCGCATTCACAAACCGCCAACTCTAAACCAACCATTCACACGTCCGCCCACCCACTTGTTGTCGCCTTATTCCACCGAGCTCCGCGTTTTCAACCACAAGCGTGAACACACGACGCCCAAAACATTCCTCACACGTAAGTATCCATACAATGATCATTAACCACCCACCCAAAATCACAATCGACACAAATCCAATGCCACTTCAACCCCTTCTTCATGACATGACCTTCACATGCCTTACTCACCTCCGACAATTCACCAAGGGCAAAAAATCCATATTGCTATTCATAAAACTAATCATATGCAACTACACTTTGTGTTTACAGGCCCCTCCCACAAACCAACATGGAGGCACCAACACCATTACACTCATGTTGCGAATGCACCACAGTCAACAACGCCATCCAAACAATGCGTTTGTACCATCCCCGCCGTGCTCCTGAGATCAACGCATCACCACACCAGGTACGTTCCAAACCCTTCTCCCTTGCTAGTGCTCAAGAACAACTATCCACCACATTGCCAATTCGGCTCCCATCACACTCCCACTCTTACTTTCTGTTGCTTTGCAGATCCGATGCTTGGCGCACATAGGTATACCAGCCACCAGATCGTCTTCCTACAGTGCCCAACAAGCCAAGCAGCTCATCCTCGAGATTATATATGAAAAAGTTCATGTCCACGCCCTGAAGATACATCAACCAACAGCTTCGCCTTCTCAGATCACTTACCTCCACCACGTGGGTGCTGATGCTGATACCTCCCAACTCACATGGATTGATGCCATGCGCCTAATGACCGTCCTCATACAAACACCACCCACCAACGATGTGCTACGCTACATGATGCAATCCGGCCACTCTGGACTCCCTTTCAAATGCCACCATTCTCGCAAACTCCATCAATCACTTCAGATGCACGCTACTCTGCTCCATATCCAATCCACCGCAGCCAACGACATGCAAGAGCTCCACAACACTATGTGGCGTGACTACCAACAAGGCCGAATTGGTGAACCCATTGATGAACCATACTTCCAACACCGCCGTGCCAAGAAGTGGGCCTACCACATCTTCAATGTGCGTGAACATATGCACAAAACCACAAACATACGATTGTTCCACACCGACACCACCCTTGCCGAAGACCTACGACGACTCACTTCAACTACCCTACCCACCACCTCACAACTCGACGCCACAAGAATGTACCTACATCTACGAGGCATCCCCACAACCACCAACACCCCCTCCATCGCCAACAACACGTACCCTACTATGGACGAATTCGACCTATGCCACCGATGCCAAGACATCAACACCCAAATCATCCGCTTCTTCTACCGTCAACCAAACTTCAAAAACACACCAGAGACTTGACAATCCAATGCACAATACAACAATACGAAATGAATGCATGACACATGAGACATTGCACTTCCATGATAAAACAACTGAAGCTCAGTAGAACACCAGTTTTTGTTTCACACCATCATCATCCCTACCAAGAGCGAGGTGCACATTGTGTTTCCGCTCTTGGATACAGCGAAGCACTGATCATTGTATGCAACTTCCATCTGTAACCTGGGCGTCCCAAAGAGCTCTAAAATGTAAAAGTAGGTGGTCAAATGGCCGTACAAATTATCGTGCACTCACTCATTGCTGAGCTCATTACACCATGTTCATTGCACCATGCTCATTGCACCCTCGCTGCGTGCACTCATTGGTGTGCTTGACTTGATCTTAAAAATATTGCATTACGGTGATTATGCTTCTTTGTGGGTGAACATATTGAACTCGTTTTCAACTTGTTCTCACTCAGCTCCCTTTCAAGGCCTCAAGACCATTTGTACTTTGGCATCTACTTTGGCACCAACACAATATACACCTGTGGTTCCTCACGAGCCTCATAAGGACTTGTGGGTAGTTTGGCTGATTACACAATGCCATGCTACCTAGTTAAGTAGAGGTACCCATGTACACAACGTACTTTTGTGTCCAGCCTTATGGCGTACAATACAACAGCAACATGGAATGAATGCATGGTACAGAAATGTTGTGAACGAGGGGCAGAACATGCAACTCCGGTTGTCATGCCTCGAACAATTTACCACAAGTCGACACATCGTGCTTAGCTCAGTGGCACCCGTGGCATGTCGCATAAAATCTCGTCATACGCATCACACAACGCACGCATGTCATGCCATGGGTGCCGCCTAGTTAAGCATGATGTGTTGATCAAAACATGATGCGCCACATTGTGGCGCAATCATATAATATCTCGTCATACGCATAACACGGAACACACATCACAACATTCCTAAATGCCGGATTCTGGTTGCAATAAAACAGAACACCAAATGGAACACCTAATGCAGCTCTCAACATATATTACTACTGCCCACTTGTGCAACACTCTCGATAAACTTGTCAACAACCGTGGCGAAGGCCTGAATGGGGCTGGAAATCAGCCAATCGGCGCGTCCAGTGAGGGCTCGTAGGCGTAACGGCACAGGAGGCTGTGGGCGCACAGTGGCTGGCTTCGCTCTCGCCCTGTGTCTACCACAGCCACCAGTCGCCACTGCCTCGCCTGGTCGACGCAATCGATGGGGCTGACCTGGTCAACCAGCCAGCCCGCCGTCATGGCACCTGGGCGTCACCAAGGCGCCGCGGACGACTACTTGCTTTTCCAAGATCTGGCAGCACGGGGAGCTGCGATTGGGCGCCAATGGCACAAGAGGAGGGGCGGGGAATACAGTGACGACTGACGAGGCAGGTGAGACCTGCCTTCCCAACATCCCTTCCTGCCTTCTGCCTATTGGCAGGCAGCACACGCGATGGACGAACACCAAAATATCCAGCACTCGCCATACTAAACACGCGAGCCAAACGTGCTGCATATCGCAAGCCACCACCCAACCCCGACCGTTCCAGACGCTGCGTCGATCGGCACAGCACTTTGTGGTCTCTAGATCCCTGTCAGGAGCCTGGCTCCAGTCCTGGCAAGGATCGAGGTTCCGAACGCCAGAAGCAATCGGAACGGTCGGCGCAGACCCATCGGCGCCTCTGGCTGCCTTCCACTGACAAACCAGCGGAATCGCATCACACCATACCGTTTGTGCCTGGACGCTGTCGTTTTGGACAGCCCTCGACCTTACGCAAAACTCTTGCAGTCCCCGTGCCTCGCCTCACCACACCACACCAACGCCGCAATTGGCCAGATCCAGGCGAACCGACCAGCGATACAGTTCACTGGTGTCACCTTGCACCGACCGTCCCATGGAGGTCACGCCGATTCTTCCTGGGCGCAACCTCTGGAATCTTCCATTTCCAAATTTTCACAACAAAACGAATTCGAGTTGGCGGCGATGTCTGTAGGACTTGAAGGCGACCGCCTGCATCTGGAACAAAGACCATAGCTGGAATTCATACACCACTTGCAGTGGTCGTTGTTAGAAAACCTGTCCAGAATCTGCCATTATCAAATTGGAAAAACTGATGGTGGCGATCAACGTCGGGGGCAATCAAATTTGAACTCGGTTATCGGCAAGGTCCTGATTCAAATACAAATTGTTTGGCGATTGGAGTGTTTTTGGGCCGTGGCAAGGTCTCGCTAGACAATAGTAGTGGCAATGGTGCTGGCCAGTGTATGTAAGTTGATGGCGATGGAGCAAATTTGAAATTCTGACAGTGGCGATCGGCCACGAAGGTCATTCGGCGTGAACTCCAACTTCAGAGGAGGCAATTGCATCCTTAGGTTTCTTTGGCTGCGTTTGCACAGATTGGGAAGCTTAAGGCTGTCTCAGAAAAATCGGCATTCTTAAATCGCCAAATCGGCAGAACTGCACTCCTTTAGGTGTTGTTTCTGTGGCGGGTATATGCAAACCAAAAAGAACCCCTGCTAGGACACGAAAAGCGATCCCCCAAAGGCAAACCTGACCTTAGTCCTCAGGGCCGCTCATTTTCAACCAGCGGAAATGGCTAGATAATTGTCGATTGCGTCTCATCCAGTTCTGATGGGCAACATCGCCCAACCCACAAACTTGATTGCCAGGGCTGTATGACAACACAAGCCCATCCAGAGGCAATCGGCATGATCTTATAAAATACCTAGCCTGCCGACATTTTAACACCACGAAGAAAGCAACATTTGCTTCCCAGTCCTCTTGTGCTATGGGTGGCTGGAGATCCATCATGGCAAAGTATATGTGGAGGCAAATAGCGAATTCAAGCAACGCAGCCATGTTGCAACAACGCACAACCATAGAATATGTCTGCCACAAATGCTCAAATGGGGATAAATGCACACCCTAAGTTGTTTCCAATTCAAAGCAAGTATATTATTGTACGGAAATGATAAAGTCCGAATATCCAACACTGAATGGAAAATTGAAACTTCTCAAAATGCAGCCATTTTCTGGCTGCATTATCAGGACCTGTTTGAATGCTTTAAGATGACAGGAGACTTTGGTTGTGGGGAATCTATCTATCTCCAAAACTCTTTTTACTGTGTAATGTGCAGAATACAACTGATTTTAAATCCAAAAACTTTGCAGTTCTGAAAATTCCAAACTGGAGTGCGGGTGGCCCATGGGCCGGGTTACCCCACAGGATTGCCATGCACATGGAAGGCGCTGGACTCCGGCCTTGTTGCAAAACTAGAGGAATTTAATTTAAACAAGTTCATCTGGATGGTGAAAAGGGACTGAATCGAACGATTAGTGTGACATTTTATGATTTGCTTGACGAACAGAACATTCCAAAAAGTCGTTATAGAATATTCTTAGACGGGGTGGCAGGACCGTGGGCTATCAATAGCAGGGCAGGACCCCATTTAGACAAGCAACTCAGCCCCCACCAACTCCTGGGCGCATAGGCAAAGGAACTAGAAAATGAGGTCCCTTGACCTTCAGTACCATTCTTGACTTTCATGGCTCTTTGTGACCTTGATGGCCCTTCATGAACTTCATGACCTTTATGACCCTTCTTGACCTTCATGTCCTTCATGACCCATCTTGCCTTTCATGGCGCTTCATGGCCTTCATGGCCCTTTTTGACCCTCTTGACCTTCTTGACCTTCATGACCTTCATGACCTTCTTGACCTTCATGACCTTCTTGACCTTCATGACCTTCATGACTTTCATGACCTTCATAGCCTTCATGACCCTTCTTGACCTTCATGAGCCTTTTTGACCTTCATGGTCCTTCGTGGCCTTCATGGCCCTTCGTGACCTTCATGATCTTCATGGCCCTTTGTGGCCTTCATGGCCCTTCATGGCCTTTATGGCCCTTCGTGGTCTTCATGATCTTCATAACCTTCATGGCCCCTCGTGGCCTTCATGGCTCTTCGTGGCCTTCATAGCCTTCCATGGTCCTTATGGCCCTTCATAGCCTTCATGACCATGTCGACGCCTTCATGACCATGTCATGGTCTTCATAAACTTCATGGCCTTTATGACCTTCATGGCCTTTATAACCTTCATGGCCTTCATTTCCACTCGTGGCCTTCATGGCCATGTCAAGGCCTTCATGGCCTTCACGACCTTCATGGCCTTCATGACCTTTCATGAACCTTCATGACCCTTCATGGCCTTCATGACCCTTTATAGCCTTTATAACCTAGTGACCCTTCATGACTTTTTAGGGCCTTCATGACCATTCAAATCTGCAGAAGCCATCTACGCCACATTTACCATCACATAGTGCATATATTGATTATTTTTCAGCGTATTCTGATACAAAAATATTGCTAGTACTTTATACGCTGCCCAATAAGTAGCGTAGTACTTTACTTGGTAGCACTGATCATAAAATGCAATCGCCCAATCGACGGACGGTGGTTTTGAACTGATTGACCAGCGCTATGGGTTTGCGAACGCCCCTATGCTTGTATCAACACAGCGTCAGAAGGCCGGGTTCCCGATGTACGAGGTACCCAAGGGTCCTTGGGCTCTGAACGCCCCGCACGGCGCAAGCCTTGCAGCCCGGAGCAGAAACAGCCCGGCAAGCTTGAGCATTCACATCCCGACATTTTGATTGTCGTGGATGCAAGAGCCAACCTTGCAGCATGGGGGCAGAAGCCTCCACAAGTGCGGAAGCTACATGACAAGTTCAAGAATTAAATCGCTCGTTTGTAGATCTAAAGCCAATGTTGCATTTTCACATGCCCCACTCCCCGCCACTTGCATTGCTTCCTTCTGGAGAGCCTCGAACCCGCATAAGTGGCGGAATAGGCTCAACCAATGATTTCTTTGCTAGAACGGTAGCTCGCTTGAGTCTGTGAAGTGGTTAGAGGGCTGACCTACAGTCAATTGGATTGACCGTGCCCCCAAAAGAATTCGCAGTTTGAAAAGTGCCCACATCCATTCAGAACTGCACAGGGATTGTTTCGGCAAAGTCTGCTCATAGACGATAAACCACAGTCCGCTTTTCTAGACTCTAGGCATGATTCCATTGCTTACATTTCGCTGATTCGGAGGTCGTGCCATGCACAAAATCCAATTGTTAGATGATGGCGGCATTCTGAATCGTTGAAGAATCTGGGGCAGAGCTGCCCCTTAGCGTTGTCATTGGGTTCCACACTCCCTTGGGCCGTGTGCACTTTTCCCTGCCTCTTGGGCATGGAGCTCCTCTGTTTGCAGTGATTCTTAGGCACTGTCTTGAAGGAGACAATGGTAGCAACTCACCCATGCTCTGCCCCTTGTCGATAATGGACCAACCTGGCACAACAACCCAATCGAAAAAAGGCTGCACCCACGATCCATTTATGAATGGCCATCGTGGTCGACTTCTCTACAGATGTTGCGGCTCCGCCGGCAGCCGCTGGTTTCTGGAGGCGTTGGGGTTGCCCTGCCCTGCAGCACAGTCGTTGGAGGCTTGGCCGGCTTCTCTACCTTGCTTGGTGGGAATATCCGGGGCAGTTGCTTTTGCGGTCGCGCGGTGGGTTTAAGTGCTCAACATGGATCCCCTTCAGGGCTTCCCATTGGCGAGAAGTGGCGACACAGCAAGGTGGTGGTTCGCTGGCTCACGGGAGCCCAGAACGTGGGCCAGAATCGAGTTACACAATTTTCTGCGTGGGCGTGCATATATTCACATGCTCGATGTCCGATTGCAGGTTCATCATTGCCACATCAAGACAAGGCAACACGCAATGCACATCCAAACACAATCGCCATCCCATGTTCATCTCATCGACCATCTGACTCCTGACAAGCTTAAGACCTAATCCCTTGCAAGTTGCCCTAATATACTGCATATTCACATGGTCATAGCTTTCCCAATTCCCAACCAAACGTGGTAGTTCAAAGCCTAAATGCATCAAAAGAAGGTAAAAACAGCTCACGTAAGTTTGATTTATCTAATTGCATAATTTTTCCTCTTGGAAACTTCAATAAATAACTTACCGCAAGTGACCACGCAACCGCAGATCCCGTGGAGGTATCACGACACCCAGAACACGCGCATGTAGTGTATTGAGGCGGTTGGTGGGTGTCTTGGGGCAGCCTGCACTTCTTGCCTTCGAGGCAAGGTATGACGCCGCCCACCACATGCTCAAACTGCTCGTGGCCACGTCTTTCTAGTACTTTTGGTCGTACCACCAGTTATGGCTGATTTCGACCAGTCTTATTGACCGTTTTGCCTTATTCAGTGTGGCGTTAAAGAGTTCACCCCACTATATGGGATATGTATGGCAGTCAAGCCAATCGCCAGAACTTCCGCGAATCTGTTCATTGACATTAGGATCCACCAGTGACATTGGAACCTATTCATCGTTACATGGGATCTTCTGATGCCGATGTGTTTCCAAAAGGCCAAGTTGGTAATCCTTTTGCCTTAAGAGAACATAGTGCAAAATGTAGCGCACCTCATTGCAATTGGGTGCATTGATGACCTATCTCTGTATTTATGACAGCGGTTTTGGAGTGATGCCATTTGGTTCTCTCTTCCATGCGTTTTAGCACCCCTTTATGGACTTGACGAGTTGAGTCCCACCCTTCAAGAGCACGAAGCTGTCTTGCTGGTATATGTTACTTAATAGATTGTTCATTGATATTTTCCTTGTTTTTGTATCCACGTTTGTATATTTCATGCTACACGCCTCATTAAGCAAAAGGAATATATTGCTATGCAGTCCCGCGGATCCATCATGTGTCACATTCTTGAGATGGAATGTCCCATATCCATGGCCATGTCATTGGGTATCCAATTGTACATAAATCGTGCACCTCTTGGAGACGACCATATCTTGGATATGTATTTTTGACATACAATTAATTCATATCTTGGACAAGATGTGTGTATCTGCAATAGGATTCCTTAAATGCAGCTGGTCTGAGGTGATCATTTCGTCGGAGAGGCATGACGACAAGTGTTGAGCACTGTTCGCAAAACTGTTGCATGTTTGTTTAGGTGGTAAAGAAGGGGCGGAACCGGCTGACTTCAACACGAGCAGAGATGGTGGCAGCAATGATAACTCAACGGCAGGAGTGGCGGCTGGTACCAAGTTAAGCAATTCATTCAAACAAATTGTTGAAGGGACCAAATTGATTTATGGATGCATTTTGTACTGTTGCACTGATATTCGATAAACAAAATTGAAATGAGCGATGACCATGCCAATGTACACTCATCCTTCTGCTTGGATCTTGATGCCGGTCACACTGAATGTGGCTTTGCAGTGTCATATTGTTTTTTCTAAAAATAGGGACTATTCCAAACACCAATAGGCTGATCGACCTCGTTTCCTGTGCGTCCATAGTATCAAAGTTTTCATTGACCCACAAATGCTTTCGTATGCACACAGCAAAAAGTGAACATAGGCTTTCCATCTAAGTGAATGCATTACTATGTATGCACATGCCAACATGCGCACAGGGCTGGAGAAGGAGTGCGTCAGGGAACACGGAGAATATCAATCAAATGCGCTAGAGTGGGCAGAATGATTGTTTATTTGATGGCGGCACCACCCTCTGTGAGAGCGAAGAAGACGCGGTCTTGGGACTGATGTAGGAGACAGTGAGCTGTCGGTTACAGTCTAGAACATGGTTGCCTTTGGCAAACGTAAATGTGCATTTGTGCATGGCTGTGAGCATCTATGTATGATAGCATGTGCATGCAGGAATGCAAGTGGTGTGTTGTAATCGCCACTGACAAGCTTCAGCATTGCCAGATGAATGTCAGCGTATACCTCGCAATGAGCTATGTGATGATTTTGAACCACTTAATGGATGTCGGCACATGTTTGCTAATTAGAGTACAGTAGTCGCAAATTTTTTTGCGTTGTGTGCTCCCCTCCCTTGTATAAACCCAATTATGTACAGGAGATGAGTGCATGTGCCAATTGCTTAATTTCATGTTGCCACTTCGCAGTGCAATGAACTGAATATTGTTCAACTGTCACCTCCCAAAATTGTTTTAGCTGCTATTCTATGTTATGCAGGCCCATGCGCGGTTCTATACACAGTGGAGCCCGGCGACAGTGCCACTGACATCTCTGCTGCATTTGGCACGGGTTTATCGGCGACTGAGGCGGCCAACCCATATGTTGGCAGCCTTGATGTGATCTTTCCTGGCGGTGTTTTGTTCGTCCGTTCCTCATCTGAGTGGTATTTGGCAGAATTGCAAAACACCATGCATTTCAATGCCCCCAAGGCCCATGGAGCAATATATCTATTTTGGTCAAAGCAACAAGATACGTACCAATCCACGTACTTGTTCATAGATCCCAGCAAGACCCTCACCCAGTAGAGGGCAAGGCACTCCATGGGAAGGTGGGGAAGAGTGCTTAAGTGGCTTGGTGGAGAGGCAGGTTGTGCTACCATCACCCTCTTAGGAAACGGTGCTGTGTGAGGTACGCTTGGCATCCATTTGGTATACTATGTGCGCGCATGTGTGTGAACCTGTGTGTGAATGCGAATGTGAATGCATCTTTATATGAAAGAACAAAACCGAAGACAAGGCTTGCTTTCTCAGTGTGGCACCACGACAAGGTAATGCCACGTGTCGGCTCATGTACAGGTGCTTGTGCTCATGCACAAGCATTCTACATGCTTTAGAGCTTGTCCACCCATTATCATAGGAGGAACAAAAGAAGGACAGAGCAATTCGTGACCAGATTGAAGACAACCTGGTAGCGTAGAGCCCTGGAATCCCCGTATGCATATGCGCGTGTATATGCGCACTGATGTATATGGTGTTGAGTAGGGGGCTGGGGATGGGATGGGGGGGCCAAGAGCTGATAATAAGAGAGAAAGAAACAAGCGGCAGATTGGGCAAACTTTCCTAAGCAAGTGTATGCAGAACTCTTTTCCATGGTATCGAAAATGACATAAAGCTAGGTGGGGTGGAGAGCCCTTAGTACAACATCAAATTGGAGGCAAATTTACCAAAACGGCCGTAGTGCCCTCGTGTGCACGAGAAGCCATGAGCAATTCCAGTTGCAGTCATTTGTGTTGGCGGTTGCCCTACTTCCCAAGGGACCGAAGCGAAATCCCACTGGTCCTTTAGCAGTCAGCAAATTCCAAATATTGTTCAATACAACTCGCTCATAGTAACCGCATTTTGAATATCAATGCGTGAAATTCATTGGGGATGTGCTAATTTGGGTGCCAAGCATGGTCTCGTGTAGCAGCGATACCCTTCCATTCCCTTGCATTTTTTGACTCACTTCAAGGAAGACACTGTGTCCATTTCGGTATGCTCAACATCAATTTGATGCTAAGTTCAGGCTCCCGCCTCCAAACCCTTTTTTCTTAGAGTCAATCCTTATGTTGACGGGATGGCTCATCAACCTCACCTGATATCATGATATATCTGTCACATTATTTTGGAAATAGGCAGTAACCAGCTGAAATTGCATAATGCAATTGACAATTGACAATTGATTGATTTTTGCAATTGACAATTGCAAAATTTGCAATAATTGTAGCGGGTGCAAGTTAGGACTTCTTAAGCCATGGCAACAACGGGGAAGCACCAGAGTGGTTCAATCGAGATGACGTGGGAACTTCAATAAAGATTGGTCTCCTGAGGAAGGCATTGGAGCAAGTCATAAGTTGTTGGCACTTGTCGGCTGTAGTTTGTGCATTTACATTGCTTTTGTCGATCTTGTGGCAATGAAGTAGTCTCTCAGCATTGCGTGTGTGGAACTCCATACCACCCTGGTGGCAAATTGGTGTTAAACACACCAAGTTCCACATAGCGCCTTCCCTTGATGGATTAAAATTGAAAAAACGTTGTCTAGCCACCTACGTGTAGGAAATGACGCTCATGATGGTCATGCGGGTAAAAGGGGGTTTTGGCGATGTGTCACACCCTGGATATGGAAAGTCCCCATATCCGTGGCCTCATCCCTGAGCATCCAAATGCACATTAATGGCGCATCTCTCGGTGACAGCTATATCTTTGATATGCATATTTAGCATTCAGTTAATTAATCTCTTGGAGAATAGGCTTGTTTGGCAGATGCAGCTGTTTTGAAGTGGTTATTTCGTCGCTGAAGCTTGACAACTATTTTTTACCTTATGCAGAGCCATGCGTCATCCCATACATAGTGGAGCGTAACGACACTGCCATTGCTATTCCTGCTGCATTTGGCACGGATTTATCAGCAATTGAAGTGGTCACCACCGATGTTTGCAACATTGATGTAATCTTTCCAGGCAACATTTTATTCGTTCCTACCCCATGTGAGTGGCACGCTTCTGTGCATCTGCTGAAGTCCATGCACTTCAATTCCCCACAAGCCCTGTTGATCAATCGATATAATTTTGATCAAAGCAATAGGGCATGTATTCATGCACAACATAGTTGTTTACGGATCCCAGCGGGACAGATTCTCCAATTAGCGGGCAAGACCCCCCTTACCAAGCTGTGAAAAAGTGCCTAAGTGGTTTTGTGGGGGCTGGTGGGTGTGGGTTTGGGTGGGGGAGGTCTGATCTCAACATCGAACTGACGACAAGCGCACCAAAATTGCCCTATTGCCTTCCCTTACATGCACCCACTCAGGCGTCACGAGTAAATCCAACTGCGGTCAGCTGTGCTGGTGCTTGCCATATTTCCTAAGAGACCAAGGTGAAATTCGCATTGGGATTTTGCAAGTTTGCAAGTTTCATATAGCATGAACATAATCCGCCATTAGCCATCGAATTTTGAAGAGCATGGCATAGAATTCATTAAGGATGTGCTGGTTGACGCGCGTTCCAGGCGCACACAATGCCAATGCAGCAACCGTTACCTTCCATTTGCTTGCAATTTCGATTCACTCAAGTTGACGAGAATTGAACAGACATTGTCTAGCGACTCATGTATAGTAAATGGCGCCCATTATGCTCATGCGGGTACAAGGGCGGTTACAATGATGTGTCACATCTTGGATACTAAGGTCTTCATATTTATGGTTGCATCTTCGAACATTGAACTGTGCATCGACAGCGCAGCTCTTGGTTACCGCCTTTTCTTGGAGTACATAATGTGTATATTCAGGATATGGCTGTACTCACTGCTGCATCATATATCATAAAATAAGGATGTAGCTAGTTCATCTCTTGGGCATGGTATGTAAATCCATTGTATACTTGTTCAGCAGATACACCTCTTATGAGGTGGCCATTTCGTCGGTGAGGCATGTCGACAAATGTCGAGCCTTGCCCCTAAAATTGTTGCATGTGTCTTTAGGCGACGCAGAAGGGGCGAAAACGGCTGTCTTCAATACAAGCAGAGATTGTGGCGATAATGACAGCTCGAGCGCCTGCGGAAGTCGATGTCAATTTACCCACTCAATTCAAATAAGCTGCTGGTGCGCAGGCTTGTTATTTACGCCTCAAAAACTGAAACAATTTGGGCCTTTACGTGTAAATATAATTATTACGTTTGTGCCCGTGAAAATAGGTAGAATCAAAGTAAACACAGCCGTGTGTATTAAATACAGTGGATACAGGATCAGAAATTTCAGGGGAGTGGCAGTCAGACGGGCTGGAATGGGAAGAATGCCAATTTTGTTCCATGCCGCCGTTGCCTTTGCCGATGGCGAGGTGGGCACTGTGTTGCAGGCGATCATGAGATGGAAGACTGATCATTGTACGCGACTTTCTTCGCGCAACCTGGGTGTCACAGCGAGCCGCAGAAACGTAATACAGCCGTAAAATAGCTCGTTTTGCAAATTTTAGTATTTGCGCGTAAACACGTAAACGTAAAAATGTAAACAACGCAAACAACGTAAAAGCAAATTACGAGCCTGCTGATGTGACCAAGTTGATTTGTGGGTGCACTTCGTACTGTCGTGCTAGATGCTTAAAGATCAAGATTGAAATGAGCGATGCACATCCCAGTGGACGCTAATCCTTTTGTTCGCGTCTTGTTGCCCAGTTGCATTAAATCTTGTTTTACATTGTGATACTATCTTGATAAAATAGACACCATTTAAAGATATCAATGGCAGATTAACCTCATTAGATGTGCACCTGTAGCACCCGCTTATCATTGATGCACGGATGCTGCCATATGTACAGTCACATGTGAACGTGGCTTTTTATCCCAATCAACGCGTCATAACGTCTGCACATGGGCGATATGTGCATAGTGCCAAGGCTGAAGTGTATAAGGAATTGCGGAGAGCATCAAACAGAAGCGATAGAGGGGGGGAATGACTGTGTTTGATGGCGTCGCCACCCTCTCCGAGGGCGAAGTGGACGTGGCCCTTGGACTGATGTAGGCGACGGCGAGCAAGCAAATTGTCGATTACAGATTAGAACATGTCTGCCTTTGGCCAACGCAAATGCGCACTTGAACATGGGCGTGTGCATATCTGGAATACAGGAATGCAAATAGTGTGTTGTAATCGTCACTGAGAAGCTTTTGTGATATCATCATTGCCAGATGAACATTAAAATGTACATCCCAACGCAAACCATCTCTGTGATGATTTTGCATCATTTAGTGGATGATGACACG
>CAJHUC010002773.1:0-39455 GCA_905146915.1 Ostreobium quekettii
GAAGAAAGAAAGTATATGTGTTGCACACCAGGTGGAAACCCCTGAGCAATCTGCGAGCGTCACGGGTGGCCTTGCTCATGCGGACCTGCTGCCAAACTTTGCACCTGTACGCCTGCCTGCAAGCCGCAGTGACGAATTGGAGGCGGGCAAGTCGACGATCTTCAGGAAAGCGTCATCCCTCATGGATGTCTTTCAGAGCAAGCTAGATGTGAAGGTTGGTTGGAGTGCCTGGAGGGTTTGCAGTATATTTTCAATGCGTTGTTCGCTGCTGCACTGGAGGGCTCAAGATGTTTTTCATAAGGGAGCCTGGTCCACTTCTTTGATAATGGGTTTAAAGCATCACTTTTCTACCTTGATGCAAGCAGAGAAGCCCACAGCAGCTTTCCATTCGTTCTGAACATGTTGACAGTCAGGCCTTTGGCTCGTATTGCCCAAGGCTGTAACTGCTTGTTGTGCGGTCAGCGCAACTGTCCCTGGCAGTGTAGAGCGTAGGGCAGTTAACCAGCGATGTGCGTGGTGTGCGGCCACCCACATGCAGAACAGGTCATTCGAATAGCTTGCCTTTCCCTCCCATCCAAAGATGGATGCACAAAGTAGACAGTTTGTCTAGTGTGTAGAACTACTAGTGGATTGTGTACACCACAAGTGATAGAATGGTGGACAGAGCCCATATTTGGAAATGGATGGAGACACAGCTTGTGGTGCATTTGCCGCTGTGTATATATACAAGTCCCAGCGGCAAGCCTGGAGATCTGATAACACGTGCCATTGACATATGCTTGTTGAGTGCACTCAGTCATGTTTGGAAAGGAATTGGTGCAAGGCAGTTTAGTTTCCAGTGTTAAAATCCAGCTCCTCACTATTGCAGGAATAACTAAGTCCATCTCACGTGTTGGTGGCCAGGCACCTGTGTATGTCACACATCCAACTCCCTCAAGCCCCCCCAGCACCCCAGGTAAATTACGCTCAGCGCCTTCATGGGCAGCTCGTGCCGGGGTTGCAAGGCCAAGTCTGCACCAGAGGCGGGCCTCAAACACTGGCCTACGTGTCAGAGTCGAGCCCTCTGACATATCAGAAATGATGTCAGTTGTGTCACTGGCAAGTGAGCCAACGGTAGGTTCCGCAGGATAGGCTGGCATGGAATAGCTTTTTGTCTCTGTTTCTCAGTTTTGTGTTTTCTACCAAACAGATCATATTCATAATGGTGGCTGCTGTCCGGCAGTCCATGTTTCCACTGGTGCACGATCAGAGTGAGCTCCACCATCTGCCCAACTTTGTGCTCGTTGGCTTGCCAAAGCCCAACCTCACAGCCAACTCTAGCACGGTGCATCTGTGGATGCCCAGGAATGTAAGGAGTAAGGGCTGAGCAGTGTCCATGTCATTGAGGAAGAGAATAATTCATAGGATGGTCCCATCCCTGTCAGGAGCATAGTTGTTTCTTGGGGTCTTTTCCATCATATAGTTGGTGATGATGAAGTCTCCAGTGCTGCTGAAGCGCACAACATATGCAGGAGGAACGGAAGGGAAAGGGGAGGGTGGGGGGAGCTGTGTACAAGATGAGCTGTTTCGCTTGTCTTGCTTGCTGTTGGAGTCCTGCTGCAGTTCTGCAGTGTTCTGTTTCTGCTCCCACTTGTTCAGGAGGCCCAGGGATTTGAAGTGTTTTGCATTGTCCAGCCAGTGCCCTTACTGTGAGCTGCATGACGTGCTGTGCTGTTACCACCTGTGTTCGGATGTTTTCTTTGAATTGGGCCTATTGCATTGTGCTGTTAGCTGTAGGTCGCAGTGCTTCTAGCCTGCCTGGCTGGCAAGCAGATGACCTGTATTACACTTATTCATCAGAGGAAACTAGTTATTCTTTAGTGACAGTGTTAATCGCTAGGCTGGGCTGAAGGACAGGAGGACTAATGGGCACCCGATCCACAGCATCTTGGCAATGCACTATGGAGAGCTCTTGTGCTGCAGGGCCCTGACTGCTCATCGTCGAATTGCTCATTTTTGTTGTTGATATCTTTGCAAACTGGCTGTCTGGAGGTCGTGAAGAGGCCAACGCCAACAGCACATCCAAGCAACTGCTCAATGCAGCCAGTGATTCCACATTGCTGCTGCTGTCCATTCCTGCAAGATCAGTCTTTTTCTAATCATGGGAGGGTAAATGAAGGGATTGCTTTTTGAAGTCCTTGGATGTTGTCAGGGGTGCAATGATTGCATGCACTCTTTTGCAGTGTCATTGAGTGGTTGTGTTGAGGATCCCGGGGCAGCCATTCCAGTGGGAAACTGGGTGACCAGCCGATTTGGCTGCGCCAAGTGCATGGATGCAGCCACTGGCACCATAATTTCCAGACTCGAATGGTATTGTCACAGGAACCTGAGATCAACCATTCCTGAGCCACTACATATGTGTGCATCCTGTGGTTGTGCCCTCTGGCCCCTGTCTTGTGTTTGGGTTCCAGGGTTCCTTGGGTTGGGTAGCAGCTGTTTGCTGACAGCAGCAGTGGCATGAACTGCACAACAGAAGAAATTGCGCAAGTCTTGACAGTTGAGCTGGCAGGAACTACAGCAACAAGTACACTGCCAGTGACAAGTGTCAAGGGATGATAATTGCAATGGTGGTGATGCCAATTGCAGCAGTGTTGGCAGGATCAATGCGGAGCTTGTCAGCAAGCTGTGGTGTGCATAGTGACATCTGGTCGGATATGCAACCTGACCACTTTGTCAACACATGGCAAAGCGACTGCCCTCGCCTTCCACCTTTTGGCAAAGTTCTGATCACAGGGATTGTTCCTTCAGGGTACCCTGACCCCCACACTGGCATATGCCAAATTCGCGCCCAAGGACTTCTTGGAGCTCAGCTCCGTTCGTTCGGAGATGGGCAGCCAGGCTTCAGCGTCCCCACGTACGATGGCCAGCACAACGGGTGGTGACACACCCTTTGGTGATTGGAGGAGGGGCCAATCAGTGAGCACGGACACTGCTGGAGAGGGATTCCAGCCATTCCTGCAGAGTGGGAGCTTTGACGACAGTGCCGAGAGCCAGATTGTAAGCAGATATTGTGCAGCCTGAGCACTGGGCGAAGGGGTTTGCTGCTGGCATTGGAAGTGATGAATACGATGGCAATGGGGGTTCAGCATATGAGGGATGGGGCCCACAGTGGACAATGTGTTTCCAACCATCCTGTTTGTCTCAAAATAGTCTTTGTGGGTCCCAGAGAAATCGATGTTCTGCATCCTGTTTCCTGTTGCCATGTTTGTTATTCAGATTTCTGGTATCTTGTTGTGTGCAACCATGGGCTCGGCTTCTCAGTGTGCAGGTCAATTTCTATTGGATGTTGTCTCAATATGCTTGTTAAGGAGCAACGAGACCAGTTTTTTGCAATTGTGGTGAGTTTGTTCATATATCCATACCATGGCACTGCATATCTGCAGATGGGAAGGGTCTGCCTTGCTCCCTTCTCTGTGGCTGGAGCGTTTTGCTCCTTTTAAAGAAATGCACAAAGCCCATGCCTTGGAAATGTTTGCCCTGTGGCACTGGTTCAGACTGCCTTTCCCCCTTTCCTGTAGGGTGCAGATCTGTCCCGTGATGATGTGAGCTTTGCCTCGGCGGGTGACAGTGCCAACAGCACTCTGGGCCCTGGCTTGTGGCTGGCTGAGTGGCGGTTGAGGAAGGCACTGAGTGCTGAGGACATGTTTGAGGACCTGTTTGTTGAGCTCACCCTCACAGCAGCCTGGTGCTATGCAAGGTAACTGCCTCGCTGGAAGGGGGGCACTGTGTATAATAATTTGTGTATAATAATTATACTTGTGCATAATATTTTGTGTATAATTTGTGTATAGTAAGTTGTGCAGATTAGAAGAGTGTGACCGTCAGGGTTTTAAAGGTGGTTGGGTTGCCAAGGGCACGTTAAGGAGACCTTCTCCAGGGAATTCGAGGTAGAGCGCTTTGTGTTTTGTTGGTGCCCGAACAAGCTGCAAGTGTGCTTTCTATTGATGCTGTTGTAGCTGTGGTTCAGAGATGGTGTGCACATGGTTCGTAGCACATGTCGCTTTTGAGTAGCCTTGCTGTGACCCAAACATCACACAGTGGGGTGAAAGTCCTGTGATTCACCGTGTCTGCACAAATTGCGGTGACTTAGACACTGGGCTTCAGCTTCAAGGAGAAGTAGAAGCCATGCTTTGCTAGCTCAACTCAATGCTGAGTTGTGATGGTGAGACAAGAATGTTTGCGCATGGGCCACCATTACATTTGAGACGTCCCTATGATGTTCCAGGGCTGGGCGCATACGTACAAGCGTCATCCTGCGTGTGGATGTTGCCCCGCTGCTGCTGCGGCATGGCATGGTGGCCCAGGCACAGCAGCTGTACCGCCTTAAATGCGAGATGTATGCCAAGGAGGGTTGGCCAGTCCTGATGGAGGATGTCTTGCCATGCTACGCAGCCTCCCTGCGGGCTTCAGACCCTGCAGGCCTCATGGCAGTGTGCCTGACGATGCTGGCACTGCCTGCTGGGCTTGTGGGCCAGGAGGACAGGGTCCAGCTGCAGGAAGAATTTGAAGAGTGTGGTAGAATTCTGGAGGACAGGGGAGCCAAGTCACTAGTGGCACTTCCAGCTCTGCAGGTGCGGGTGGATGGCAGGTGTCAGAATGTGCATGTGGCTGCTGTTGCCCTTTCAAGGCGATGGCAGCAAATCCAAGTGTGAGACGTTGCCCAATGTAGGAATTGTGAAGACCTCCCTTTCCAGGAATTGTCAGGTGCGCTTGTTGTTTCCTTTGCTGGGCATGTTAGACAGAGTCTCGCAGCTGATGCAGTGTTGTGCCCCCATCCTGTGCTCATGGATCTCTGAATGCGTCCAAAGCCTTGAATCTCATTTCCTGAATTGGCTTCTGGTATTCCATCTGAAACTAGAGGGAAGAGAAGAGGGAAAGTGAGACAAATGTGCATGAATGTCAATGTGAATGCATCCTCAAACGAAAGAGCTAACCCAACACAATGTCTGCCTGTCCTTGCATGGACCCAAGACTATGTAGTGTCAAACTTGCCCACCGCTGTTCAGTGTTCTGTGGTGGACAAGGACCCTACCCACAGCAACCTCTCTGAAGACTCCCCCTGAGAGCATACCTAGAACACATTCAGGCCAGTCCCCTCCCAAAAATCGACTGAAGGGCCGCCTATGACTGCAGAGGATAAAACATACCCATGACAGTGCCACCATCCAGAAACCCACAGTCAAGAAGCTAACATGTGAATCCAAGAAATAACGTGTTGGTGCAGGACGACCCAAGACCCAGGATATATGTGTCTCCAGTTGCCCTTATTAACAGGGGGAATGTTGAGGTGCCCTGTCTTGGATGTTAATGCTTGTTTGAGTGACATGGAGACTGACGTCAGCAAGGAATGAATTTGTGTCGCTGAAATGCAAAGCCAAAATTTGTAATGGAGGAATTGCTGTCCTTCAATGGGGTGTGTTGCCATGTGGGGCAGCAAGCCAACGGGCCGTGGCCCTGTGTTTTGCCTTCTACAGTCGGCTTTGGAGAATCTATCTGATAGCATGTGCCAAGGTATGACAAACGAACTTCCCTTGCACCTGCAAGATTATGGTACACATGTAGTATTGTGGTTCAAACGGCTGAACAGCTGCTCAATGGAACAATGCCAGAAAGAAGATTGAGTTCTCATAGGCCAGCAGAGGTCTTTGATTGTTCCGCAGCTTCCTCTTGTGTCGTTGGGAGCTTGTGTCCTCTATTGTGTCCCCTATGATTACGCAACCTCCCCGGCCCATTTTTTGGCTGTTTCCCATTCACTCGTCTCTTGATGCTCAGATATCACCGTTGAAGCTCGGGTGCTCCTCGTTCTTTGGAGACGTCGATGACAACGCGGAGCCGGTGCTCGTTCCCCCTGCTTGTGCAGCGTCTGGCAGTGGGGAAGGAGTCCATTCCCGGGGGGCCCTTCTGGCCCACGCCGGGGACATCGTTGAGCTGGACGTGGAGGTGCGCAGCACATTGCCTCGGCCATTGAAGGTAACCAACGCCAGCCTCACGCTGCTGTTGGTTGGCGGCCGAGCACTGGAAACAGAGATGGGTGCGTTGCTCGCAGTGGCTCGACTGCACTGTCTGTTCTGGTGCTGCCCATGCATGATTCGAAATGTCATTGTGAACATGGCTTCTTCCTTTGAGCTCAGCTGTGCCTTTTGAACAGTTGTGTTCTGGGTTGATACTCTGTGGTGGCTTTCCTGACATCACCTTGTGTATTCAAGGCCAGTTTCCATCCAGTTTCCATGTCACGACTTGATGAACAGAACCAAGTGGGTTGAGTGGCCGATGTATACTAGCTTGTTGCAGTGCCTGGAAAATGCACAGGTGGGGTGCACATATCCTGGTGGTGTCCATATCATGCACCCCTGTTGTTTTGTGTTTATTGTCTGGGCTGATTGGATCACTTGCTTGTGCACACTTTGGAACGAAGGCCAGGCACCTCATTGGCTTGAGGATGTCATCAGCAATGAATGGATGTGTTTCTCTACTGGGTGTGGCAAACAAGTTGCGTTGGCCTTGTGAAGTGGCCTCTCGCCCTGTAGCCTGCTGTTGGTCCAATGCGTTTCTGGTGGAACCATTTCCATGGGCACAGGAACATCCTTGCTTTTGGAAGTACCCAGGTGCCACAGTGTATCCCTAAAGGCCAGAAGCCCTCAACATTGCCAGCACATAGGAGCACCCCATCACCTGATGGTTATCTTCACAGTTCTTCACAAGTTGTCAGATGGGATTTGGCCCTTGACATTGAATTGTGCGAACACTCCAAGATGCTGAAAGTTGGCTGCTATCTGTGGGCCAGGTTGCCGGCCCAGTGACCCTAGCAGCCCACTGCAGCAGGCCGGAAGGCAGGGCGATCCATCTGCCTCACAGGCCTTGCCTGGTTCCCCAAAGCTTTTGCAGAGAAAGGGATCTGCTGCAGATGCACCTTTGACCAGGTGGGGCCACTTTGTGTGGCTTTTGCCCCCCTCTCCTTTTGGTCACATTGGCTTCAGCATCAGGACATGCATAGATTCCCAATGACCCTGTCTCAAACTTGACCAAGCACTGTCCTTTCGGCTAGCAGGCCATGTCTTTGCAGGCCTTCAAGGGCACATTCTTCCAAATGTGCAAGTACTACATGCGTTTCTGGACACAGATCAGTAGGGGCCTGGGCAAGTAGATGGCGCCCAAGGGATCATCTCTGGAGTCTCAATGGCCTGGCATTGATCTTAAGTTGCCACCTATCTTGAGATGGCTTGGTACCCTGTGCACGTTGGCAGGATGCTGTTGTTGTTGATTAACATGCTCAGCCTGGTGCTCACTGTTGTGTGACATAGGGCCATTTCCCCTGCAGCGTTTCTGTGCTGTGACAACCATTCGTCTACCTGCCTTGGTTGCATTGATCTCGTTTGCTTCTCAAGGGGGGATGAAACCTTGAACAATGATAAGGCATCCTGTCCTGAGCAAGATGTTTGAAAATCTGTCCACCTCTGCAAAGAGTGGCATTGATGTCTGCAAACACCTCAAATTATTCTCACAACAATGCACGGCACACAAACAGCAAGTAAACACAGGCTCAGGGGCCCA
This sequence comes from Ostreobium quekettii, assembly GCA_905146915.1. Lineage (NCBI taxonomy): Eukaryota > Viridiplantae > Chlorophyta > Ulvophyceae > Bryopsidales > Ostreobiaceae > Ostreobium > Ostreobium quekettii. The sequence continues at coordinate 7,591 of CAJHUC010002773.1, forward strand.
TCTGATGAATCTCAGCACTCGTTAACCTCAATGCCGATGCTGTTGCAGAACAATTGGATTTGACGACCCTGTGTGTCGCTTCTGTATCTGGTAGTGCCGTGGAGCGAACTCTGTCCTGCACATCGATACCAGAGTGCTTAGATGCAGATAGTGGCAGCCTGACACTGGAGCCAGGCACCAGCAGGATTAAGTTCTACTGCTGTCCTACACAAGGGGGCGCCTATGCCCTCAGTGACATCTCTGCAGATGTGCACAATGTTCGGTTGTGCATGCCTGTGAAATCAGGGCAACATAGATTCGAGCTCCCCCGATGGCAGAGCTTCTGGACGAAAACAAAGTCTAGTGGCCAAACAGACCAGTCTGTAGGTATTGCCCAAGATTTTCCTTGTTGCACTTGTTTGGAATGTTCCTGTCAGGGAGTTGGGCGTTGGCACTGCCTGCTTTGCTGCTAGTTTGAGTTCTGGATGTTGCATTAAGCAGTAGTGATACGGCTATGCACATGTGTAGATCTGTTTTTATGTGGCACACCATGCTTTATTGATTTTGTTGATTCAGTGTCTGTTTGCTTGTGTTTTGCTGTGGTGCCAAACCAAAAGAAGGATAAGGGACAATGAAAGAAATAGAAATGAAGAATTTGCCATGGCCCACAGCAAGACATGTAGTGTTGAGATGTTGGAGCAAATCTGTTGATGTTGTAAGTTGAAATTCATGGAATTCAATAGCAGCCTTTAGTGAAGCACTGCAAGCCAATTGGGAGCAACCAATTTGGGGTACCCATGACATTGCAGTTTTATTGACTGACATTAATACATTGCAGTCGATGTGTGCTCTGACGAGATGTCATGAATAGGCCTAAGCACTGTGCATTTCATTGATATGCTCATTCTTTGCACCTTGCACCAAAGTGTTGCTGTACACGTTTTCGTGCTCCTGAGATGTTCTTATTGTTCCGTGGCTGCTTCAGTGCAGAAGATAACCATTGACATTCCTCTGATGGCAAAGGCTTTCTGACAGGGTGAAAATTTCAACAGAAGGGAATACCCATCACGTGGCAGCTCAATACTTATTTGTCCAGTCGTTGTGGTGGCTTGTGTGCACCTTGAATTCTGTGCAGTTCCATCCAAAGCTTTCAAGTTGTTTCGATTTAATTTTGTTCTCACTTCTGTTTTTGGATGCAATTTAACAATCAATGCCTTGGTCTTTGGCCAGAGCCGACATGTGAAGACAATGTCGTGCTCCACGTGCTGCCCGCACAGCAGCGGCTGTCCATATCGGCATTCTGCTCAGACGGCTGTCTCCTGTTTGGGCAACGCCAATGGCTTTGCATCCACATCAGCGGTGACGAACACATCGAGACTGGGACTATGCAGATGTCAACAGAAGACGATCCTGATGGCCCAATCCGTATCGCAACAAGGAGAGACGGCGCACGGCTGCCTCCAAGGCCCAAATCTAAAACTCCTGATCTGGGCTGGCTAGGACACAGTCAGGCATATGTGTCAAGGCAGTGTCAGCCAGATGCCAGCACCTCACTACCAGAAAATAGCGGCGCTGACCATAACTGTGAAAGGGAAGGGAAATGGGTGGATATCGTCGATGGCCAGGTGAACCTGCCGGAGACGCAGTTGTTGCATGGTGGCCTGCTTGTGTGGCTGGTGCTGAGCGTTGGGAGTGGGCTCAGGCGTTCGGGGTGCTCTGATGGGGCTTCGGCGATGGGCACGCTCTTTCGACAGCCCAGCTTGGTTCCGATGGCGAAAGGAGTTCTCCGAACAGCTGCGGATCAAGCACAAGACAAGGCAGATCCTGGTGGTAAGCCTCTCCTTTTGTGAGACTGCAAGATGCTTTGCTAAGGTCTGCCTTACAGAGGCCTGCTGAATTGTTGTGTGCCTGTAGTAAACTCAATGTTTAAAGCACATGGCTGCACCCTTGAAAACTGACCCAGGCACAAAAAAATGGTGTGTATTTTACAATGGTGTCCTCATAATATCCTGGAATCCCCAAGAAGCACAACAGCTCCAGAGGATTCCCGAGCGGAGATAATCTGCTGGCTATGTATCCACAACTCCTCATGTGGTGCAGTGGTATTCCACTTGTAGATTGACTGCCGATTGTCGCTAATTCGTACAGGTGTAAATGGAGATACAAATATTGAATTGTCCCGTTCAGTCTTCAACACACAAGAATTCCATGTCCTTGTTGCAGCAGATGCCTCCCTGCACTTGCAGCTGCAAGTGAAGTACTTCAGCCGTTGTTGGCGCACCCATTCTGTCCTTCTTCAGCTGCCCGTGAACGACCCCATGGCAGTGCACCTGCACTCGGCACCTCTGTCACACCAGCAAGCGCTGGTCCAGGCGACCCTGGTTTCGCGGATGCTGGTAGCCGCGACTCTCAGCGAGGTGGTCCTGGAGCTGACGCCTGGACCAGAGCAGAGGCTGAGGGCTTGGGGCCTGGAGCTGCCAAGCAAACTGTACCCTGGGGAGTCGCTGGGGGTGTGTTTTCGGGTGGACCTGAACTTGGGTAGGTCAATCGTCAGCTTTGTTAGCAGTGGTATCAGACGTCCCACCAAACGCCATCGCCCATGGTTCTAGTGGCTTGTGCAATAGCGTCCTGGGTGGCAAGTGGGGTTGCGGCCCTGTGATTCTGAATGCATGCATCAAATGTGTTGATCTTCCACCCATCTGCCATTTATTTAGGAAGGCAATGGGCCCCATGTTTGCTGGGGTTTGTGGGCTTTGCACATCGTGGGGGTAGACCCCCTTGGGGATATATGACAGTCATTTCTGACCATTTCTGGCCATTTCTGGCCATTTCTGGCCATTTCTGGCCATTTCTGGCCATTTCTGGCCATTTCTGGCCTGTTTCTGGTCTGTTCCATGGCCTGCCTTGCACTGGAACGCCATGACTGCAGCGTACAGGAAGTGAGCATGCTCTTTCCAGTTAGAGTGTCTGTTGGCGCTTCTGGTATCATTGTTGGCAGCAGTGAAGATTTGGCGTACCGTCATCAGATTCCCTTGCTATGCTCCACATACCATCTAGTTCCTATAGTCTAATTGCGCCCCAAGTTTCCAATCTATGATAAGACACAAGCCCTTTCGTTACGTCTGTCTTGAAAAAACGAAATTTGTCTCATTTCCTTAAAAGGGAGTCTGCGTAGGGCTACCGCCGCCACATCCTTTCTCCGAAGTCCTCCCTGCATAGAGTCTAAAACTCTTCGAGGAATTAATCAATTGTACCATGGGACTCAATACTCACATTTTCCCGCACATGTGCTCACTCTCTTGCTCTCTCAGTCGAGCTTCCCAAGGTATCTCAGGCATTCAAGAGCACCATCACAAATTACACTGCTGTGCTTCAAACAGTGAATGAAGTGCATGGAAGCATTGCTGGAGAGGACGACTCGTTCCAATCCCAGCTGAGATTGGCCTACACAGTGGACATGTTCACCAATGCCATGCCAGTGACCCTTTGCTGTGGAAGCGCCCTCCTTCCCCACTCCAAAGGTGCTGACGTCACACAGCTGCGCCCACCCAAGCTTCCCCCAAAGGGCCAGAGTAAGGTGCCTGGGGGGGCCCAGGAGTGCCGTTTCACATGGCCTTTTTCAGTGGAGTCTGTGCTGGATGGGCCTGGGCCCCGGAAGGAGAAAGTCAAGGGGGTACTGCTGCCACCGCCCATGGTCAAGATGGGTGTCCCTGTTGCCCTCACGTGGGTGCTGGAAAGGGTGGAAGAGGAACCTGTTGCGAAGGAGTTGATCCCTTATGAACTGCAGATGGTACGTTTGGGCCCTGGCACGAGGCACGCTGGAGGTGTGGTGTGAAATCTGTTCTGATTGTGTCTGGCAGAATGTGATAAATGTCGCCTGCACACCTTCAAGACGATGGCAGGCAAAATTGCATCCAACTGGTGTGGTTCTGGTGGTACGATTTGCAGACCAATTCGAAGTTGGCGCTTCAGAGTATTGGGATGAAAACACATTGTGTCGCTTATGCGTATGTTTACTGAAGCAGAAATGCAGATGACCCTCCTGAATATGCTCCCGCACATCTGATCCGAGTGCCCCTTGCCTTCACCAGGAGTTGTGGCAAGTTGCACAGTCGGTGTTGTCTTTGGCCGTGGTTGTTATCACGACTAACCCCACTATCATGTGAGTTGCGTTGGCAGCCAAAGGCACTTCACAAGCCAACGCCCTTGCACCTGGGAGGCGATGACGGCCACAGCAGCATCCAATCAATCTTTGCCTATGCAATAGATAGAAACACACTGTGATCACACTCTTGTGCGTGTCTCCCACAGGAGGTAGGCTGGCAGGCATGCGTTCCTCTGCGGGGATCTGTCCACATCCCTGCCGTCCCAGGCTCTTCCTCAACCCTGGAAGCCCTGTTTGTGCCGCTCGCAGATGGTGAGCTGGTCGCCCCCAGACTGGTGCTCCTTGGAGTGAAGCTGCTGTGCATGCGAACTGTGCTTGAGGTTCAGTCATCTTAAGGGCCTCTCCTCATTGGCGACGAATTTTTTGGGAACCGAGATGGCAGGGGGCCCAGAGCATAGGTGAGGGATTTGTTCGGATGACGCACGCAAGGCATCATCGTAATAGCCATCGGGTTTTGTAGATCTTCGAAGATCCAGATCAAGAATCTGATTATCCAGGTCCCCCAATCCGAGGGAATCGGCTCGCCTGGATGATGTCTGAATTCGAGTTTGAGATGTACATCAGGAATTCTATAGTAGATGTAAGTAGGTGTTGGCAAATGTTGCTCTTGGATGCGATGGAATCCTTCTGATCTGAATGTTCCTCCAGGGAAGGCCCGAGTGCATCTCAATGTGCCATCCCAAACATGAAAATCGCTGGATAGAGTTGTTTACATTACGACTTTCCAGTCACCCCAAAAGGTGAGTTTTGCTTGTTCCGGTCCTAGAACTCCGGAGAGAGAACTATATACTTCGAAGTATAAAGGAGTTCCAACGACGAGATTCAACAAAGTCTTTGCCAGAAAATAAAACTGCAACATTTCCATGGATGCCACCCTCAGGCAGCCAACAAAGGCCACTCTACCAAACCTGCACCCGTGCTCTTGACCTTTTGCTGGGCTCCGCAAGATTCCTTCCTGCCGCTGGATTGCTTTCTGGCTCCTCACTTCCACTGGCCAATTGTGGATGTCCCACTGGCTGGAGTCAGCACGCTCTGTGGCGCGCAAGCCCTCGAAGTCCTTAAGCACCCACTGCACCTTGTTGATGAGCGGGCATTCGCCTTCTGAGGGGTGAGTCCCGGCCAAGCAAGTTGTAGCAGGTGCTTATGGCGATGGGGACCTGCATTGCAAGCGCAAGTGTGAGCGCTTCCCTCCTAGCTCCCAGGCACAAACGTACAGAGTCCATATAGCATACAACAACGCCGGTGTAGTGAACTGCTGAATCCATGAAAGTTGCACCGGGATGTAAGCGCTGCAGTGGGCTCGCTGGCGGGCTGAAGTCAACGAAGGTGTCCATGTGCGTCTGGTTGGCGCCGCAAGCACCATTCACTTGGGCGCTCTGGATCAATGAATATTGATCAGCAAAGAGGAGAGTCCATGGTTTCCAATTGAGAATGGACAATGCCAATGTTCACATCGCGGAGACTTTGCAAGCACATCGCAGATGCACTGCAAAAGTTCCTCACTTTGGGTTATCACCGCTACTAGCGGACATGGTGGCCACGATCCCATCCCGCCAAACCGCAGCGACGTGCCATGAGCTGGCTAAATACCGGGGCTGCTGGCAGCCACCCTCGGTTCGGCCGCCTCTGGCTTCAATGGGCCAAAGATCGACGCCCACACGCATCGCCGAGTGGACAGGGCCAGAGGGGGCGCTGAAGATCGTAAACATGCCACGGGCCCATACCCGCCAGCGATTGCCATGCACGCCATAAATCCAGCGGGTTGCGGGGCCTTCAGACATCGGCAGCTGCGCAAACAGCGCTGGAAACGGGCACACAAAATAGTGCGCCTTTGCAACAGCGTTTTACTTTCTTTTTTTTTCTGAGGCCGAACTTACTTCCACTTTGTCGACATCCCCCTCCCGGCCTTGGCCTTTCTCTTGCTGGGCGCGTCACCCCTTCGTCGTCATCTGACCACTCCCGTGCCTGTGCCATATCGCATGGGCATGGAAGGGGCCGTGTGACGAGGAAGGGGTGACGCCACATCAACCCTTTGTCACCGACGCGCCCAGCAACATCAAGGCCGGGATACCTCATGCATGCGGGCAGCGTTTGATGGTGCGGACGGTGAAGAGTGTCTAGATCGGGGATCGGTCTGGGTACTAAGCTGCCACCAGGAACAACGAAGGAGAGGCAGTCCAGTACCTTAAGTACCGTTCCACCCAGCAGATTGGCGCCGAACCCTGTTGGAGGCACATCATCTGTTTGGATGACGCATCACGTTCGCTTCGTTCTCGGTGCAGGGGCCGCGGCCTCGGCACACCGCGCACGGACCCGGCGGCCCCCGCCCCGCGGCGCCGCACCTGCGAGGCGCCTCTCCTTCCGTGAACGCGCGCCGACGGGTCGGTTCGACCTGATTCATTCTCCCTTCTCGGGGATCTCTTGGCAGCAGACGAGTGTCTGAGACTCCGCTCGTCTCCGATCGATTCATCTGTGTGGCGCTGGGGCAAAGAAAGATTGAGACATCCCTTGATCGCCATCGCTGCGCACCGACGATGTGACTGGCCCCGGGGCACTGGAGCAATAACGAATGGCTTCCGGCACCCGTCGGCCGTGCTTGCGTCGGCCCGTGGGCGGTCGTGCAGCAGAACCTGCTCTGCAGGGGAGGGCGGGCCGCATCACATTTTCTTTCGTTCGTGGGTACACGCCAAGGCACAGTTCCCACCTTACGGGCGCGCTGTGGGCATTCCGTCCGTCCTTCCGGCTCACGGAGCTTCGTTGGGTTCTCCGCACGGCGTTGTGTGTGGCCACGACCAGGCTGGGCTGGCCCTCGCGGGTGTATCGGGAACTGTCCGTGGGTGCACATGCCGCTGATGTGACGTCAGCACCGGACTCGATGTGGATTTCCAGATACTGGAATGCCTGCTCGCTGCATTCCCAGCGTCCCACTTAACAAAGCGTGGACGCTTGGCAGTTGCTGCCTTTCCGGCTGTCCGTGCCAGGGCACCCGTTCTCGGCGATACGCTGATTGGGGCTTGATTGAAGACATTTCCTGAGATTTTGCCGCTGTGAGATCGGTGAGGCAATGCGCTGTAAATTGTGCATTGTACAGAAACGTGCGCCTTCAGTTCATTGGCACTGATTGGAATCCACGGATGACCATAGCTTATTGCTTGAACTTGTTCCTGTGCCAGGATTCATAGTTATAATATCTGGAGATGGACAATAGATCCACGCACAGCCAACGCTTGTGGCTGCAATATGAAATGGGAAATGACTAGGTATGCAACATGTAGAGCGGATTGGGGACAGTAGTGAAATTGTGCGTGACTGATAGAATGAAGTCACATCACAGAAGATTTTGCAAATCAGCAGCCTGCTCACATGCAGAGCACAATACGATTCTTGGACAAGCAGTACCGTCGCAGTGGCATTGTCCCAGAACAGCAGAACAATGGCAGAATGTTAGGTATGTGCATGCCGCCAGTCAGTCTAAGCATAAAGTACTGTTAGCTGCAGTGCGATATTGTCAATACCACATTTTCTGCTGTGTTGTAGGTGTGCTGCGTGAAAGATGGTACACCATGTGCAAGAAATTGTGGATAAAGTCCACAAAGCATTTGAATTTGTAATTCATGTGAGGTACAATGCAGATGTCATTCAGTTTCTGAGCAACGAAATGGAAAAAGTTGCAGATCTACTGCAACAGCATGCAGGGTTTGTCCTGGAGGACGTTGGAGATTTTGTGCCAGTCCTGAATGCCGAGATTGATTGGTGCTCTCTTCTGGTCAGAAGACACGGTGAGCCATTCAAGATCTCGGCTTTCTATAAAGCCGGATGAGTCAGGCAGGATGTGGAAGTGACATGCGCGAGGGTCCAGGACTGCTTGTGCTGTATGAGTGCTGACAACACATCGACGGTAAAGACAGTGGTGGATGAGAGGTGGGCTGATGGGGACAGAGGAAATCGGATTGGTTTCTGGCATGCATCCTTGAGGGTGGAGCTGCTGGTGTGAATCTCAGTGATAAAGATCGAGCTGATGTTGGGAAGCAATTCAAAGAGCACTGCCAACACATACAGTCGCTGAAGTTGAGGATCAACAACGAAGATTTTCAATGGCTGGAGAAGCTCTGGGAAGGAAGCGTTGGCATGGTATCCAAGGGCCACTGGGGTGGATGCAATATTGCATCCACCCCACATTAATGTGGCGAAGTGAAGAAGCTCAGCGGTGATCTCGGCCTTGAAGCCCGTGCCGATTTCTTGTCTGAGGTTGAGTTCCACATGAAGATGTTGCCCCCCAATGTGGTTCGTTGCTATGGAGCAATCCATTCCGATGGCACGAATGCCTTCGTCATGGAACTAGCTGTGTCTGATCTGCTGGGATGCTACAGGAAGCACCACAACATGGGGTGGGTTTTGAAGACTCATCTGATGACAGGTGCTGCTGATGGCCTGAAGGACCTGCACAATATTGGCGTGGTGCACAGAAGATTTCTGTGATTTCTTTGATCATTTAATGCCAAATCCACAAACTTCCTGATGCTCAGTGATACTGGATCAGATTATTGAATTGTTTATTGATATGAAGGAATCTATAGACCTTGTCATGCATGGGCAGCCGAGCTCTCAAAACGCAAGGAAAACGGGTCCTATAATGGCTGCTACTTCCGGTATCCGACGTCTGTTACCAGATTTCTTGGTCATGTCTGCATTGCTTATCACTGTTGATACCCAATGTTGGACAAATTGGTTGAAGCCCCTGAGTGCCGTTCCTTCAATTTAATTATGCGCCATTCAATTTGATTATCGAGCTATATGAATGGTGTTGGTGGCAGCAGTACCATCATGGAGTATTAGAGCTTCAGAAAATACCAAAGGCTTATTGAGTATTTCTAGCATAAACGACCTCGTGGAAGAAGGCATAGGCAATGTGAATTGATTCTGATCACGGTATTTGCTGCAAATGTTTGAAATGGTTCTGAAGAAAATGCGAACTTGATGGAGATGGTAGTGGTGGGATATTCCATATCTTTAACAAAGCGTGGAAAACAGCATCGCAGTCGAGCTAACCAATAACATCGAGCGCTCAAAGCTCTCACACTGCATCCTTCAGCCTTTTAGCAGAATTTATATCCCCAGCTCTTCTGCCCCAATGCATAAGACATTGTGAAGAACAGCCAAGCGCTGTTTTTGGCGCACTGTGCTACCAGTGCCGTCCATATCCATATCTTTTATCACTGACATTTGATCTACCATAAGGCATGCACCATTCCGCCGCAATGCGCCTTTAAGCTGATGGCTGTGGCTGCGCTCGGCTTTGCAATGCCTGTAGGCCCACAGAATCCCAGGAGTCTCCATGCAGGCTGGTTTCAAACCACTTCACAATGTTGTGCACAGTTTTTTAAGCACATGACCCACATCGTTGCCGGAAGCTTTGCTTTGGGCTGGTGAGGAGATTTACTGCCAAGTGGTTTCTGATAGCAGCAAAATATTGTGGCGTTAATGTTTCTGGGAAAGCAACCAATCTCTCCTGGCCTTGGGATGCACTTTTGAGGCACATCTGTCGGCTCCGAAATCACAGAGAAAATTGCACATTCCATTCAAAACAATCCCATCGTCTGTACTGACAAAGCAAGAAATTGTGGTTGAGAAGAATCTCTAGTCTTCATAGCGGTCAGGTGGTGCTGATGCATACCCTGTTAGTACTTAGGTATACGTAAAAACACATGTGCACATGAAGTTTTGTGTGATTGCACACAGAAGCAGCAAAATGGTGTGTCGACATTTTGCAGTGGCTGTGTGGCTGTAGGATGGCGCGACGCCATTGCTTGCTGCAGCACAGATTGGCAACTCAGAAATGGCACAGTTCCTGCGTGGGGTTGGTGCCCAGGTTGACTGGCGGAAAAGGTGTGCCCGTAGCATTCAATTTTGGCGAAGCTGGTAGCTTGCTTTGGTGATTCATATTTAGCACCAGGTCAAGATCTACCATTTCAATGTCACCCCATGAGAGGTGAATTGCATGACTGCAGCTCCCAACGCAACCAGAATGACACCGTACGTTGCTGGAAATTTTCAGGCGTATCCGCATCCATCCGCAATTGCTAAGGGGATCCTTGTGGCACGTTGCCAGTTTGCACGCTATGTGTGATGTCCCGTGTGGAGAGATAATTTGCGCAGAAGATATCCAATCAATCAAATGTCGATGACAATGAGCGGCCCACACAGCACTCTGGAATGCGCCCTAGCATACCTAGGATTCTGGATCTTGGCAGAAGTCCACGTCAAGACATTCGTATGATTGTTTTCCCAGGACTGCAGATTCCCCTTGGATTACTATAGCCCATCCATTCTCGCTGGAATGTACCTCCGCTGTTTCATGTTGCTTGGTACCAGTGATTTTGGGGCCTTACGTCTCCACCACAGATGCTTCGATTTCCAGTGAAACTGCGTCCAAGTTGTGTCCGCGAGTTTTGAGTACACTGTCATAAAACAAATCAATCTGTTAAGTGTTGTGGGTGTGACAGTGCGTGGTAGCAATGGTCCTCTGACCAATCCAACTCAAGGTCTTCGGTGTAAGAACAAACATTTTGCAGCTTTGAGGTGCATGCCTTCGTGGCATCAAAGCGGAGGTCCCAATACAAAGCAATCCGTACCATTCAGAGCAGCAAAGGACGGCGGTCCATTCTGGCCGTCGTCCCTGGAGATAGCGCAGTCGAATCACCCCTGAACGGGCAGCTCACCACTTCGGCAGCCTCAGCACCACATCAATTGAGGGTGCACTCAACGAATAAGCTTTGCCCCTCGCGCGAACTGGCTCTTCGCGAAGAACTGCTTGTCGCGACGATGTCCACGACCAAAAATAGCAGCGACGGCAGGCGGAGCATTAGACGTGCGGCAAGCATGCAGTTGAGCGTCAAGCATGCAAACGCGCTTGGAGAACCTCTCACAACTGCCGCCCAAGAGCGCCACGAACGGTCGCAGCCACTCCCCAAAGGTCAACGAGGTCAGGGCACAAGTCAGCCCCACGGGTCGGGGCAGCCTTGTACACAGCGTAGCGATACAGCAGACGAAAGATGCTTCTTTCCCCCTCGGCGAAGTTGTGAGGCGATGAGTATTGGTCACCTTTTGGCCAGCAGCACGGCCGTGATGGCAGCACTGGTTTTGAGCGGCAAGGAAAACGGCACAGGCTGGCCGCGGCCTTCGAAAAGTTCGAGCGTTATTGCGCTCAGGCCGTGGCGAACGTTGCCCAAACGGCCAGAAAATTCAGGCAGCCAGGTTGACTGCCTAGACCGCCGCGAGAAGCAGACGCCAACGCCACGCCACCGTTATTACAGCCGCCAGGCCGAGTCCAACAATACAGAGTTACCTGCAGCTTTCACCATGCCCCCAGTACTTGTAAACCCCCAAGATCTGGCAAATACCCCCCATTCCTAAGAGATGCTCTTTCGACACCCGGAATCTTTCTGCCGCAGCCGCCGTTTCACCGCAACTCAACCCGGTATTCCCCGCTGCCCGCGATCAGCCACCACGTAATGCCCCAAGGGCCATATTTCCATCAAACAGTCACACTTCCCGCGGTCAGCAAAACGTAGTGCCCTGCGGGCCGTATTCCCATCAACCAACCATGTGGCGCCTCCACGCGCCCCTCTTGGCTCCGTCTCACGGTGAGACTCTCACCGAGGTCCATGGCAGACCTCCAGGCGGGCAGCTCCCAAGCAAACGCACGCTTCCAATGGCAAAATGGGTGCTCCTCAGTACTCCAAGGCAGGCTTGGTTTTTACGTTTACGTTTACGTTTTTACTTTTACGTTTTTACGCGTAAAAACGTAAATTTGCAAAAGGGCCTATTTTTACGGCTGTTTTTGCGTTTTTACGGCTCTCTGGCACACGTAGTTTACACGACAAAAGTTGCCTATAATGATCAGTCCTCCACCATCTGCAACACTCTCAACACAACGTCCACCTCGCCCTTGGCAAGGGCGATAATGACGTTCAACAAAAACTCGTCTTCTGCCTCTTCCAAAGCTTCTGGCTGCCACTCTCCGGACTCTGTAAATTTGCATGTACTGTCCTTATGTACACCAAGCAGTTTTTACGTTGTATTTACGTATTTTTACGCATTTTTACGCGTAAAAACGTAAAAACTATTTTTACGCGTAAAAACGTAAATACGATCAGTTTTTACGGCGTAAAAACCAAGCCTGCTCCAAGGTGTTTTCAGGACGTGTCTGGCTCATGTGTCACCGTGTGATGCGCTGCCACGTATTGGCGTTGTGCTCAGCATCTCCACAGTATCATAGCGGACACTTTGGGCGTATGATGAAGTTGCCATAGTCTATCTTTGTCATCGAAGTCATCTCCCTGCGTTCTGAGTGCCTTGAGCTCGCAATACTAGAAAATTATGTAGCATGCCTGATTGGTGACTTGGGGCTTTTCCACCTCAGTGACTGCCAACCTGCTTGATAATGGTCAGTTTGGGGAAGGTGCTGAGGCTGTCGACATCCCATCTGCACCATATCTGGACCTCACCGGTCGCCAGCTGGGCGACATCATTAATTTACTAACTTTTTGATGAGCCCCATTAATTGGCGACCCGAACAGAGCAAAGTTCAGCATAGTGTTCAAGAAGTTTGGCAATAGCACCGGTACCAAGGGGACTGATTGCGGAACTCGCCATGGCTTGCAGCTGCAATTCAGGGTAGATCTGATGGATGAGATGCCCACAAGTCCAAGCTTGCTTAGCTATGTGCAGATGTGGTGTAGCTTGATGTCAGACAGATACCTCTGCAATGCACATCAACAATTTTGGTGGCTATGCAGATTGGCGCTGCACCACTGTACATTGCAGCATGGAATGGGGACACGGAAGCAGTGCAGATCCTGATTCAGGCGGATGCCCAGGTGGATTGCCCCGAAAAGGTGCTTGCAGTCGATTATCTGGTGATTCAGTGGTGTGTACCAAAAACAGATGTATTTTTAAATGCGCCGCTATGAGAGATGTCATAGAAAGTTGCAGTCAGTTGGATGATTGCCACTTCCAGAAGTCACCAAGTGACAACCTACAGTACCCAATTGAACTTGTTGTAAAATAATCGCAGTTCAGCAATCCAATTGGTCTGCTTGATCGCTTGCTCTGTACTTGCATTTGGTGATTTTCGTGCTCAGAGCCACAACCAAATCTATATTCAAAAAGTACTGCCGTGAGAGCTGCCAAAGAAATTGGAATGAGAAGCGTGACTGCAATTAATGATTTCCAAGGGCTGCCCACGTGACAACCACCGCTGCTCAAATCAGTTTGATTTGGTGACATATTGCCATACTTTCAACCCGACAACAATCCACGGTATTTGGCTACTTGCTGGCTCGTCTGGATACTGGGATTTTGTGGCTATGTGCAGATGAAGTGCTGTTTGGCTGCAGACAGATATCTCTTAAATATCTGCCAATAATTGTGGGGGCTGTGTACATGCAGACAGGCTCAGCACCATTGCATGTCGCAGCGCACGGAGGGAAGGCTGAAGTAGTACAAGTTCTGCTTGAGGCTGGTGCCAAATTGGACTCCACAGCGAAGGTGGGATGGCACCAAAATACTTTATGAATTAATCGCGTGTACATACATTGCCAGAAGTTCCTTTCTTTTCAAATAATGTTCACAGTGACAAGCTTCTACGCAAAATGTGGCAGTTGTGTTTCTATGGTGCTGGCCAGCACAACCATGGGTGTGCAGAGGAGAAAACACCAGCAGCCACAAAACTTTTGTGTTTTGGAAACCTCAATCGAAAGCCTGTCTACATCACGCAATTTGCCGGATGGATCACAGCTTAACATGCAAGTTATGTGCCCTGCCGCATGGCTACGTAGCCAACAAAGTATACTTTGTTGATACATGCAAGCAAATGACCCTGCCGTGTCTGTGTGCACTAAGGATGGCCGAACGCCATTGTTTGCCGCGGCATCCTGGGGGATCAGTGTATAGTGCAACTGCTGGTCAATGCCAGTGCAAACATTCAACATGAGCGCAAGGCGCCATGGCGATTTTGCACTGCTACCATGATTGCCTCAGCGGGTTTCAGAGCTAACTTGAAGATTCAAAAGAACGTGCTTTTGGGATCCTTGACTGTAACAGAGAAAGATATTCATACAGAATTACAGCATTTCAATGGTTGTAGCACTGTAATTCCGAATGAAGGTGCAATGATTTCTCTTCCGTTTTATTCTTAAAATGAACTTGCGAATGCCTCTATTCAAGGGCTAGACGTGGTACACTTCTGTTCGGGAATCTGTTCTCAATTTGGTGTCGTGCACCCATTCTTCCTGCACCGCATGACCTACTGGTCTGCTTCACGCAAAACATTGGCCTGCGATCAATGCAAACACCGCCTGAAACATTGAGATATGGACATTGAGATATCTGCCTAAGGTTGAGCTGGCACTGGCGGCTGCTCTTGCTTGATTGATGTCATGTTGCATTTCTGCTCCTGTTTTCGTGAGTCATACACAAGCCTGATCCTCGTTTGCGCTCGGCAGCATGTCTGGGAATTTACCTGCGGATCGTTCATTGATTTTAGTATCTATGGCGTGCAATGGACCGGAGAAATTGCTATAATGTGGGCTCGCAAAGAAGGACGAAACGCAGTAGCCAAGTACTTGTCCCAGGCCGCTGGTCAGCAGAACTCAGATACGGCCAGAGACGCAAGAAACCCAGTCTCGGACACAAATGTCGCAGCGCGTTCAAGATCGCCTGAGCATGGACGTCACGAGAGAACATTGTACATGTATCCAATGGTTTTACGTTATAACAATTGTCCTAAATTCAGCTATTAGCTGAATTTAGAATGACTGAATCTTCAGCAACCATCGTATGTCTTCTAGAATGCACGCTATCAACATGAGCGATGGCTGCCACCACTACTGCAGGGGCTCAGGAACCCGGAATGGGCCCAAATAGCATGCGCCCAGGGCGTGCAACCATTGGTTGCTGAGCTTCTCCACCCCGGGTGAGTTCGGGTGCACACACGTAACCAAAATTTATGGACACGGGCAAAAGACGCCACTGCAGTCCCTGGTTTCGGGAATACAAGAAAAACCCCAGCAAACCGCAAGCAGAGAGCCATGGATGGACGAGCAAGTCCTGGTGATGATGATTTGTGGAAAGACGATCAGTCTACGAATTGATGGGCAGATGAAGGTGATCAAAGCTTGCCCAAAAGGTGAGTTTTGTGGCACATCTGTTAGCCTGCAAGCTGCAGAGAATTCTGCTTGGGCCCCTCAACAGGTATTGGTGTTGTCTGAATGTTGATTGGGTAGCATATGCCAAGGATGGAAATTTGTAGTTAAGTAGACAATGTGGAGTCGGGTGGGAAGAGAAGTGCGTCAAGCAACAAGAGTGTCAATGATCGACCATGCTCACAGAAAATCGTGCATCCAGCCATATTATGTAAACGGCTCCGACTCCAATGCCGTGTTTGCTGCTCTTTGGAAGGATAGTGTTCCCAACTCGCACAAAAGAGAACAGACCTGATATTTACCTTCAGCTCCAGTTTGCTTTTCCTATTTATCAATGCTTTTGTGGACTGGAGCAGGCCAGTTTATCGGGGCATTCAAGCGTTTCCTTGCTCTTCGTGAGCAGAACGCCTCCCTCACCCATCCTCATTCACCCATCGGCGAAAGTCTCCCCCGCCGCACTGCGCCGCATTCCGCGTCCTCTGAACAGCGCCTCCGCCGCTCTGCCTCCATGCTGATGCAAGCGCAACGGGGCGGCCATCACAGCTGTCCAGTCACAGCTGGCGTTTCGAGATTTCAGCGGCCAACCCCCTAGCGTCCCTCCCTTGCGCGCTTGCCCGCTGCCCGAGCCTCGCCTCCCACGCCGCCTCCCACTCCCCGCCCCCCACCCGCCAAACCAAAAAGCGACCGCGACCGCTCATGGCCGCGCGATCGGCCGCCCTGCTGTCGCCGGGCGCCGCGTGCCCCCTGGTGGCCGCCCGGAGCCACATCGCGGCGGCATGCCGGCCCCAGCCGCAGCAGGCGGAGGCCTCCTGCCCGGGGAGGACGCCTGCATGCGGGGAAGGCTGGATCTGGGGACGCCCGTGGGCGCCGGGTGCAGGGTGGAGATCGAGATCGATTTGCGCGGGGGCGGCCGCGGCGCCCGCGGATGTCGCCGCGCCAGTGGGCGGCATGAACCTGAAGGGTGGGCGGAGGGGGTGATGGGACTGGGCTGCGTTGGGTTGGATCTTTGGGGCTGGCTTGCGCTGACGGGCCGTGGGGCTGTGGATCAGGGAAGAAGGCGTTCATCGCGGGCGTGGCTGACGACCAGGTGCGGGAATTCGCTGCTCTGGCGATTGACGGCGGAACGGAGGCCCGGAGGTCTTGATCATGGGACAGGGGCTTTGGGGTTTGGTGCTTTTGCCTGCGCCGCGCGTTTGCGTATCTGCGCGGTCTCGTAGCTTTCTTGGTCTCCCGGCGGATGTGGCCGGAGCGTTCAAGGGAGAGGGAACAAGAGGTCTGGCGGGTTGTGAGCGACAAGCGCAATGGACGTGATGTGTGACTGATCAAGGAGCTGACTTGGATCGGGACGGCTTCTTGTGTGATCAGGGCTTCGGGTGGGCGATAGCAAAGGCACTGTGCGACGCTGGAGCAGAGGTGTACTTGGGAGTGTGGGTGAGGAAAAGGGGTCTCATTGACCGCAATCTTGTCTTCTTTGTCCCACGGCGAGCAGCGCTTGTCTCTCAGGTTGATTGCTGTCTTTATTCAATGCATGTAAGACACGATCTGCGCTGGACAGCCCCATGGTTAGTTATGAAGTGGTTTGAGTTGTTTGCACACAATCTGTACTGCATTCAGAGACTTCCTCACCATCTTGAAGCCTACTGCGTGTCCCTACCCTCCCAGCTGGAAGGCAATGTTCAATCTGGCAGTGTAGAAATGTGTACCAGATATTTGTTTCCATACGATAGTACCCATTTCTTGACCTCTTATTCACCTCAGCCTTCGTCCTCACCATCTTGAAGCGTACTTACTGTGTGGCATGTATCCTTCCAGCTGGAAAGGCAGTATTCAATCTGGCAGGGTGGAAATGTGTACCACATATTTGTTCCGGAGGGCGGTACCCATTTTTTGACATCATATTCTCCCCCAGCCCTCGGATGTCAATTAATGGGTGCCACCATCTCACAACGTCTGCTTTTCTTTGAATCTGTAGCAAGTTGTGTCAGGTTCCTTGACATTGCTTGCAGCCTTGCAGGTGCCAACGATGAAGATATTTGAAACCAGCCTGAGGAGGGGCAAGTTCGATGAGTCACGAAAGCTGAGCGATGGGAGTTTGATGGAAATCACCAAAGTCTACCCCCTGGATGCAATGTTTGATACCCCAGAAGATGTGCCAGAAGAGGTGATCACTGCAACGAACCTCACTTGATGTCCATAAATCTTCACACTATGATGTTTCAGTCAAGATGGGACCAGTCACTGGGACCATATCCTTCACTTGGATTAGGTGATGTTGGGATGTGGAGGCTGGAGTTCTTGTGGACTACCTATGCCCCTGCGTGCTCACATATCTCATTCGATTGTTGTTGGCCTGTTGTGCACCGAGCTGGGGGTATGATACTATCATTCCACTCAACATTGTCGAGTTGCTGGAAACAATTTGCCAGCGTATGCACTGCAGTAAAATCCTTTGGACACCAGGTCTAGACAGAAGCACATCAATGCCTGTAGGAAATCTGCCAATGCTCTGCCCTTCATGGTTCTGCTGTGGCCTGCTCACTGTACTTGCCTGTTTGGTGCCAAACCTGCAGGTCTCCACGAACAAGAGGTATGCAGGGGCAAGTGGCTACACCATATCTGAGGTGGCGGCACAAGTGAAGAAGGATTTTGGAAGCATTGACGTTTTGGTGAGCAGGGTGCTTCCTTCACTACCCACCTGAAGCCGTCTCAGAGACCAGCATGAACTGTGATGGACGTGTGAACTGATCAAGAATTCACAGGACAGCATGGCACTTCAGCATCAATTGCAATGGCAACTGTTGCACTTCCACGAACAACATTTCAGCCAAGCAGCTTGCAAATGTTTTGGATGCAAGTACATTGAGTGCTGCCACGTTTGAGGCATCTGTGCAGTTAAAACTACCTCCATGAGTTGCCAAACTGTTAAGTGCATGCCAGGTGCTGAGGGGCATAAACATCCTTGGATGCGAATTGTGCTATTGTAGATTGATAGCCCAACGGAGAATATGAACATCAATGCAGGTGATAATGTCAAGTGGGGCAGCCCTTGTACTTGAAACTGTGGCACCCTGCCAAGAGCTCTATCCTTGCTGTCCCAGTGAAAATGAAGAGCTGATTGGTGCACCAAGTTATTTGCAGCCATGATAGTCACTTTGGGGTAGTTGATCTCATACAACAATTGTTCTGTCTGATATATTGACAAATCAGAAGTCGAGCATGCGACTTGGCTTCGTGTTGTGAGGCACACAGGCTGTCAGTTGTGCTGATTGTGATTATGATGTTGAGTTTTGTGACTTTGCAACCCAGATTCATTCACTGGCAAACGGTCCAGAGGTGACCAAGGACCTGATTGAAACGTCCAGAAAGGTGAATGTGGAGTTGGTACTTCATACGTCTGTGTTCCATCGCGGTGACGCGATTACATTGCAAACAATATGCCCATGTTGAAGCAGCTGGTGGGAAACAGTAGGTTGAATAGGAAAGACTGGTATTGCCGGGGGACCTGGTAGGAATTGTGCTGGGAACAACCAGTTGCAGTGCTTTATGATCCACTTCCCAGTAACAGGTTGCAGTGCTTTATGATGCACATCCCACTAACAGGTACATCCTGCTCCGCCTAATTCACAAATCCAACGTGGTCCTGTGTCAGTTTTCCCAGAACATTCTGTATCAGAGCTGCCACAATTGGTGTTCTCTTGGTCTTTGTTCGGCCCATGCACTGTCTGCCTGTTGCGTGCTAGAAATCTCTGCTTCGGTGCTGTCGCTTTTGCTTTGGGTGTGTACTTGATCGTTCTTTAGATTTTTTATTACACATGATTGACTGACAAGTGCATGAGCGCACACGCGATTTGGAAAGGGAAAACATGGGCTCGATCTAGTCCAATTTAGGGTTCAGCCTAGTCCACGCTGAGTGGAGGAAAAACCTGGTCCAAACTGAAGTTCAACCTTGGCCAGCCATGTGGAGCACAGGTGTTCGATACCCTTTGTTTTAGGAGATGATGGCTATGAAAGCTGTTTGAGTGCTTTTGCGCTTTTGTTTATAGGTTTTGGGGTTTTAGGGTTTGCGCTTTTCTTGTTTGTAGGGCCAGTACTCAATTTGGACCAGGCTGAACCTTAATTTAGACTAGGGTTTTCCTCCACCGAGCGTGGACTAGATGGAACCTCAATTTGCACCAGGTTTAACATCTGCACCCCTTTGGAAAGGCGTTAGGCGCTCCCGTACTAAACAGGTTTCGATCCGCATCTGTGTGATCAAATGCATAGTGATTAGTAACATGGCAGAGCAGGCCTATGGAGATTGGTGCAACAGGGATCCATTGGGCTTGAGATAAGATTTTGTGATTGCTTCCTGCAGGGTTACTTGACTGCCATATCTGCATCCAGCTATTCTTTTGTTTCCATGGTCCATCACTTTGCGCCAATCATGACCCCTGGTGCAGCTGCACTGTGCTTGTCCTATATTGCTGCTGTGAATGTCATTCCGGGATACGGAGGAGGCATGAGCTCAGCCAAAGCGGTACGTTAAGCTGATCTTTCTGCTCGCACTAGGAGCTGGAAAATGTAGACTAGGAATTAGGAATGCTCAGCGTTGTGCCTTGGCCAACTGAGCATATTGCTTGGTTAGACCCTGTGATATGAAGTCTCACAGCTGTTGTGCAGAAAACACCCACAAATAAGGAAGGAACAGTCCAGAGGATAGCATGACAGTGTAGATGCGCCATCCCTTTGATTATTCCAGCCCCTTGCAAAGACGTCCTAATACCAATCCATGCCCAGGCCGAATGGTAGTCTTTGTACTGGTGGGTGCAGTTGTGCGTCCTTGAAACACTCTGGATTCATTGTACTGTTGTCATGTAACGCAGCGCAGCAGTTGCACCTGCAAGGCGATGACGGACAATGTTCCACCAACTAGGGAAGGGATCAGCTAAGCAACAGTCGTGCACTTATAGGAGCACAACTTAGCCCTGTATAGACTTTGAACAAGGCGGAAATAATTTTGCAAGCATACCACGCTGGAGGCAGTTCCAGTTCCCAGCATTGTCGGCATGGATCTGTTTCATAGCGATGGATACACCGTTTTTGAAAGCACAGTCCTTGATTGAATCCCGAAATTGTCCAACAGGCAGCTTGTGGAAACAATTCTTCTGGTTATTGTCGCATGGACATTGCATTGAAGCACCAGTCCTGCAGCAAAGATGTCGTTTGATGTGAAAGTAGTGTATGCTGTCAATCCAACGGTGCATTTTGAGGGAAGAACCAAATAGCTAGCTGTAGTTTTAAAGATCTGAAGAGCAGATTTGATTTCCTTGCAATTTATGACCCGAATTGCAGCGACTGAGTCTGACGTGGTTCTAACATGGCCCCTGCATATTATGAAGGCGCTGGAGTCTGATACCCGAATGCTGGCCTACGAGGCCGGCAGGAAGCATGGCATCCGTGTGAACTCGATCTCAGCAGGCCCGTTGGGCAGCCGGGCCGCCAAAGCCATTGGCTTCATCGAGGAGATGATTGCCTATTCCTATGCCAACGGGCCCCTCAAGGACAAGGAGCTGTACGCCGATGAGGTGGCGAACGTGGCTGCCTTCCTATGTTCCCCGAAGGCATCAGCGATCACTGGACAGGTCCTGCATGTGGATAACGGCCTGAGCATAATGGGAGTGGCGCTTGACAGCAAGACTTTTGCGGATGTCGTGGATGAGCACACGTGAGGCAGGAGGGGCATGGGTGGGGTGTTTAACAGAAGGTTAAGGGATTGGGTACCAAAGGCATGTAACAATCATGGCCAGGGGTATGGGCCATTTACTGATGTGGGAGCATTCTTTGTGAATGGGCTGGGCCATCAATTGGAGTTGGGATGTTCATTGCAAGGGGCTGGGCCATTGTCATGGAAGGCCATTCTCATGAAAGGCGTATTGATGCTGTGATGCTATCCATGACTGAGCCTTTCTTTGGTTGTTTTCTGGGGAGACGCGTATCAGAGCGAATCATTTGACAGTTAGACGAATCGGTCGTGGCCGATGCTCGGTGTTTCATATTGAGGCTGATAATGAGGGTGCGACACAAGTGTTCACGTGTCGTCAAGTATTGAATTCGGTTCTGTGTTCCCCTGCACATAGACGGGATGCCAATCCCGCATTCTGGGGCAACACTCTGGTGGTGCTTGCCCCACAACTCATGCGTCGCTTGAAGATGGTGGCCCTTGAAGAGTGCAGGGCAATTTCTCGGAGGTACCGCTTTTCACAGACCAAGGCGGATAGCGAACAACACCCTTTGCGGATGCATGTTCTTGTTAGTGGGCCAGTTTGTCGATATCAGGTGGAGACAGTGTGCACCAGAAAGGCGAGTGGGCCCTGCTGGCATGTGTGGGCGCAACACACAAACAAGCTCGGCGTCTAGGACTTGCCCGGTGGGCAAGAGAACGTTCATATCTACTGAAACTCCTTGCGGCAGCGTGCTGGATGACAGCTTAATCGCTTGGCCATAGACATGGCGATGTAATTAACTTTCATCTGGTGCACATTTTACATTCGATTTGATGCACCACAGGGTGCACGACTGGGGGCGGCGTGCACAGGTATGCTTTGGTTGCATTGTTTTGATCTCCACAAATCAAGCCCGGGCACCTGCAAGATGACGGGCGGCTACAGCGACACCATTTGATGCGCAGTGTGTTGGTGGGCTCGCCGGGTGGGTCATGCATGTTCCGAACAATCTGGAACTCCTTCGACCACAAGTGTTGCGTTAGAACGGTGTGGTGCACCTGCTCAGGCAACCAGGTGGTGAGTATTGTGTCTTTTGTTGCGCATCCAGCTATCTGCTTTGCAATTCACTGGACCCGATTCCGTCCAGTTCATTGTCAGGGGGCTCACCACGGGGCCAAGAGCAAGAACGGCCATTGGGCATGCACTCTTCAGGTTGCCCACAAGTGCACACTCCAGGTACCGTGGAACGTGAGGCAAAATCGACAACAGAACTGCACGCAATCCAACCTCCCGGCTTTTTGGGCGACCAAGCCCCCAGATGCGTCCAGCAGTGCTGCTGAAACGCCCATCTTTAAATGTGGTCCTCATCGCGGGTATATCCGTGGAGATCCGATCGACCTGTGCCTCCTCGTCCGACCGCCACGCCCCTGGCACCATCGCCCGCCCTAACAATTCCACGCCCTTCGCACGCTAGACCCCCAGTGTCCCAATCCCAGTGACCGCATCAACACCAGGCCCTGCCGCAGCCCTGGGGGTCCCGCCCCGCTCGCCCTCCCCAGCCCGCGCTCGCGCTCCCGTCGTCAGCGGCGACGCTCTTGGGCCTCCGGCCCCAGCCCCGCCTGCTGCCGTCCTCCGACATGCGGTCGAAATCCGATTCGCCGATGTCCGCGAGATAGTGCTGGTCGTCGAGCTCCTCGTAGGGCACGTCCTTGTAGGCGCCCACGGCCGGGGGCGCCGCCACGCCGCGGGGGGACAGGTCGCCGACAAACGCCCCGCGCGGCGCTCGGGCCGGCGCGCCGATCCCCGTCCCCGGAGCCTTGGGGCCCAGAGCATAGTCCCTGTTTCCTCCCGTGATCGGCGCGTTCCACGGCGCGTTTCCGAGCCCGGGCGGCATGTGCGGGGTCCCGCCGCCTCCAAAATATTCATGTCCGAGGCCCGGAGGCATTTTTCCGTTGTGGGGAAGGCTGCTCGGTGTGAGCCCCGGGGGGATCTGGTGTGACCCTGGGCGGCGAGAGTCGTCGCGTGTGGCCGTCTTTGGCGGCCCGACGTGGACGGGCGCGGGGGGGCGAAAATAGTTAAGGGTGGCGGATGATGCGGGCCGCACCGGCAGCGAGGCCACGCTGGAGGCGCGGGAGCCCCGGAGGACGCTCCAGTCTGAGTCGTAGCCCACGCTGTCGCAGGCAACGCTGTCCGCGTCCTCGGCCTCGGACGTCGTCGCGCACCCGGTAGGCTGGCGGGGCGCGCTTGCATGCAGCTCCCTCTGCCTCTGGTGCTCCCTGGCGATGAGGGCGATCAGCCGCTGGCCCCGCACCGTGGCGCCGTGCGTGCCGCGGACCGCCGCTCGCGCCTGATCGCGCCCGGCGAAGCACACGAAGCCGAACCCACGGCTCTCGCCGTCCCTGTGGCGCATGACGCGATGGGCCACCACGGTGCCGAATCTGGAAAACATGCCCAGCAGCCTGCGGTCGTCGATGGCCTCGTGCAGGCCGCGCACGTAGACGCTGCTGTCGCGGTGCTTGCCGTCTCGTGCGAGCAAGTCCGCCCTGAACTTCTGCATCCCATTGCGCTGGCCGCTGCGCCGGGCGTGCGCCACGGACAGGCGCCTGCCCTCCACGATCCGGTCGTGCATGCCCGCGATGGCCCTCGTAGCGTCGGCTGGACTGTTGAAATCGACGAAGCCGAACGACTTGGACCGCCAGGCCTCGTCGCGCATCACCAGCGCCGCCGCCACGGGCCCGAACGGCCGAAACAGGGACCGCAGCCGAGTGTTGTCGATCCCACAATCCAAATTCCTTACGCACAGCTGCGTGAAACCATGCCCGGATCTCTGGACGATCGTCGGCGTCACGAAGAGCCTCTTGCCCCCCAAAGGCGCGCCGTCCATTTGTTCAACCGCCCTGTCGGCATCTGCGGCGCTCTCGAATTGAACAAAGCCGTGCAGCAGGCTCTTTCCCGCCGCATCCGTGGGCACCCTGCAGGCGAAGATCGGCCCGAAGCGGGCGAACATGTGGTGCAGATCCTTGGTGCCCGTGCCCGGCGCCAGGTACTTCACATACAGCCCCTTCCCCAGCCGGCGCCTCAGCGCGGGGTCCCTCACGAACCGCATCACCCTGATCGCCCCACCACCCACCTCCCTGTAGTTAAGTTCCTCCAGGGCGCGCCTCACAACAGACGGATCCGCGTAGCTCTGGTAGTTAACGTATGCATGCCCGCACCGTCTCGACGGCTCCCGGATCGACATCGACTGCCTCGCCCGGCAGATGCGGACGCTGGCCACCGGGCCCAGGGCGCCGAACAATTCGAACAGCTGCCGCTCGGTCACGCGAGGGCGCACGTCCGCCACGAAGAGTGTGCCGCGCCGCGGGGGCTCCCGTAGATTGGATCTGAGATCGGGGGCCGAATCACCGCGTGGGGATGGCGGGCAGCTGGAGGGGGCCGCCCGGCGCTGCGGGAGGGGGCGCCGGCGGTCCGGGCCGCAGTCGGACAGGTAGGCGTCCGCGGCCATCGGTGGGGGGCGGAAAGGGCACAGGGGGAATAGGGGAGGCGGGTCAGTCGGGGATCATCTTCAACCGGCCCCGATCTGCGGGGTGCCGTTTCCTCCGGTGGAGCCTTCGATCCCCGACCCCCCCGCGCTGCCCCCTCCCTGCCAGAGGAGTTCGGGGGAGGAGTCAGATTCGAATCATCGCCGATTGGCCCCGTTCCGATGTCGGCATTTTCCACCGCTGGGGCCTCCAACGAGCCCTGTCGGCCCCGCTGCGCCCCTCCCAGCCGTGGTGCTTCCCCTGCGCGCGGCGCCCAGGGCACTCTTCGCGCCTTCACGAACGTCCAACAGAGGTACAGAAACTCGATTAGTAAATGGTGTCGGTTGGGCGCTTAATGAGAATAGCGAGTGTCGATTGAGGGCTTAATGAGGATATGAGCATCCAGGGGTGACAGAAATTGGGGGGGGGGTAATGTACTAGTGGACAGAAATGGGGTGGAGGTGGGGCGGAGGGTGGGTGAGTGGGAGGGGATGCCGACCCAGCGCAGCGAGCGGGCGGGCGACAGCCCGGAGGTCGAGGCGCGGCCGCGGGCGAAGGCGCGGGGGATGGAGCGCAGCGGCGCGGCGAGGGCGGAGCGCCTGAGCGCGGAGCAGGAGGGCGCGCTGCTGGCGCTCGGCAACAGGCTATGTTGTCCGATCTGGTGAGGGAGGCGGGAAGATTGTGTGGCGGCAGATTGATCGTTTTGGGGGGCATGACGTGGGATGGGTGGGCTGGTCCCTGGATAGAAGTCTGCTCGCGGCTGCTTTGCTTGGTTTGAAAGGTGATGTGGCGGTCCACGAGCGCGGGGCGAACGCGAGTGGCCCGGCCTGCAGGGGACATGCGGTGTGGACGCGAAAGTTCGGACGTGGGCTCGAATGGAGACGGTTGTAGGAGAGTGGGATCTGAGTTTCTAGAAGCTTCGCTTGCGTGTTTTTGGTGGGAAAGTTGGGGACTCGACTCGCCTCGACTGAGTTGGGACCAGGCTCAAGTGTGGCATTGTGTGGGCTGCAGCGGGAGGCTGTTCAAAGATCCATCTGAGCTGAAATGCAAGCACAAGTTCTGCAGGTGAGGGACAGGATGGCGCTAAGCGAACGGATACGTGACAGCGGTGGAAGAATACCTTGCCAATTTCACCATCAACCCAACCATCTCAAGGGCAGCATCACCAAGCAATCATTCTCTTCAGTGGTCGATGATTAGGGAATGCACTGTTACCGTTCACGTGAAAACGACACAAAGGTCGGGATACAGGTGTCTACTGAACAGCGGCTGTGAGATAGCGTCGTGCTTCCTGTGATCCGCATGCATTTGGATGGATGAGCTAATGATGTCGATCTGAATGAGCGGAGGGTGGCGCAAACCGCGTTGAATGCTGCTCAACCGCATTTACTAAGCAACCCACACCAGTTCAGGATAGTTTGATGCCAAGCAGCAGCTTTGAATATGTGCTTAGCTTGACACCGTCCAACAGCACCATCTTGTAGGGCAGTGATTTTGGCACACAAAACATTGCAAGTCATCCGAATTTTGGATCCCGGTCGACACAATTCACTCCTCTATTGAGCATTTCTCAGTTGGTTTGTCGACATCGTCCAGTTTTCATCATATCTCGTTGCTAATGGCATCGTTGGCGGCATCGTGATATCCTTGCTGCAGCGAGTGCATCGCGAAGTCCCTGAAGCAAAAGGCATCGTGCCCTGTCTGCCAAGTCCCCTCTGGCATCGACGACATGGAAGTCGACCCGGGCATGGACGGCATCGTATCCCTCTACATCTCTCTCGAGCGCGCCTTTGGGGCATGGCTGCTGTCTCCCGAGCGGCCACGCACACCAGCCAGCCATGATCACAGGACTGCCAATGAGCAAGCTGGTAATGGAATGGGCACAAGATTGTTCTGCAAGTACACCTGTAAAAGGAGTGGACGTACGTGCCACCACCATCAGATCGTTGTTAGTAGATGGTGCACACCTCCTTGGTTTGATTTCAGCTGTTAAATTCGTTGTTGCACTGCCCATGTGCTTGCCAGGCAATGGCCGGCAGTATGCAGCACGTCACAGTTTTTCCAAAATTATACCTGAATCTCCACAACAATGGCACCCTTTCCAATCGACTGTTTGTTGCACGTCCATTTTGCCAAAGAGGTAAACGGGAGAATTCCTATGTTTCATATATCGGTATCTGCATGTGCAGTGGAAGGGGCCCTTTGTTGCATTAAACTTTTGATGTGTAACCTTTTTGTTCACAGACATTGGAGGCACCAAACCTTCCCCTGAGAAGTCAACTGCAGCTCAACACAGTCCTCTGCAATTGGCCCAGCAGCATGCGCTGCCTCAAGATTCTAAGAACGCATCTCCCTGTGGTGATGATATGGATGGTGGCAAGACAGCAATTGCAAGGCCAGCAAACAAACCCTGGACTTTAAGCAGCCAGGGGAACGACTCCTGCATCCTGCCTTCAGTCGCCAACAGCGACACCCATCTGGAACCATTCTGCTGGCTGGCTGGAGGGTCGAACGAAGAGTACCCAAGCCAGGAAACGGTGTGTGCAAATAATTTGGAAGCTTTTGTTGACAAATAGACGCCCTACAGCTGCCTTTGCACGGCATAGCAGGCCCCTTCCCCATTTGGAGCTGAGGTACACATTCAGAAGGTTCTTTTTGTACTCGTTCACTCATTGCTCCCTGCCAGTCGCACATGTGCAGCCAGCATGAAATGAAACATCCAGCGGAGCAATAATTGATGTCCAATCTGCCCAGCATTTGAAACAGTGATCCAAACAACTTGTACTTTTAAGACCTTGAAGGCATTTACACATCCAAACCATTTGCTTGCCCCCATCTTTGCACTTCACTCGTTCCACCAATACCACAACAGTGCTCGTGGCAAGTCTTCTTGTGGCACTCCTGCAATCGCTTTGTCTGTCTGGCCATGTTTGGCTGGCAATGGCCATGCGATATCAACACGTAAGCACCTGTTAGTTTGCACAAATGCCTAAACCTTCCCCATCGCCCTTTTGGTTATGCCTCCCACTGTTGTCGATCGTCAGGTGTGAACAGTGCAGTCTGTCTATGCAGGGTGCGGCATCCCATCGTCAGCAGGAAACTAAAGCTGACAAACGGCTTGCAAAAGGAATTCAGAAAGGGAGGAGGTGAGCTTGCTGTGAATACTTTCGATGCCTAGTATTCAATACACTGCTGTTTATATCTTTTCCATACTTAGTTCGCTTGTGGATTGCAGAATGTAACAAAGAACCAACATACAAGTGCAAGATACACAAGTGCAAGCAGGGTCTCACTGATCACAGCTGCCGGGGCTTGCAAACGGTTTCTTTGGCAGACATTTATGTTGCACAGTAGGACATATCATTTTGGCAGCATGGATAATATGAACAGTTGGGCTGCAAAGATTGATTGTGGATGTGATGGCCCACTTCACGTCCACCCTGTTGGTGCAGAGGCGCCACGAATGCAGGCAATGTGCAGTCCAATATAGTGCAACAAATCTCAACATACTACAAATGCAGGCAGTGTTAGTTGATGTCCCATTGACCATTCTCCTTTGACTGAAAAATTGTTTGCCAATAATTGTCTCCCACAAATGCTCCAACAAAGATAAGGCTGACTTTTTGTCACAACAGATGTGAATGGCAGTGGCCTGGGCACCAGAGCTGTGGATAGTCTGTTGCAGTGTCCTCAAATTTGCAAGTATGAACATGTCAACAACGTAGCCTTGATGCCGAAAATGTGGTCCTCCAACAGTCAGGTTTTGGATTGTAGTGTAGATAACCACTAATGATATTGTGCTTCAGTAAGAGACATAAACACCAATCGGATGGGCCTGCAGGTCCAAGAGACTGAGTGGACAAGCACCAGCTGATGAGGACTGCGAAAACAGCCTTCCAAGCGAGCTGGAAGGAAAATCTTTTGTAAGAGGGACGAAACGATCCAACCGCCGCAGCGGCAAGGACACAAGGGGATTGGGCGATGCCAAGACTGGCAATCAGATGACTATGATGGCATTTGTAGGAAAATCAGGTGCCTGTTGATTCATCTTTATGGATGTGTCTTTGCTGTTAAACTACTTGAGGGCATGGCGTGTGTGGCCAAAAGCAAAATTTCTTCAACGAGACTTCCAAGCTCATTCGTCTGAACCCCATTGTGGAGCCATATGTGCATGTGTGCACAAGGTTGTGCTGTTGATACACTGATGAGCCAAATTTGCAACACCAACATGGCCTACGTTGTTCCATGTAGAACTAGACAGAATGCCAGCCAGCCAAGTTCAGATTGTGTGATGGCAGAATTTAACAACCGCACAATTGGTTGTTGAATGCAGCAAGGTGAAAAACAACACGATGGCCAGGGCACATGTCTCCGCTGACCTCAGAAAACCAGGTGGCATCACTTTTGCTGATGGTCTGCTGAGGCCTCACAGCACTGGGTGAAAACATGAGCAGTAAGATAGATGCCCTGTCTTGCGTGCAGGTTGGCAAAAGAGCCAAGGTGCAGCGATCCCGGAGCAGCTCAAGACAATCGAAGAAAACTTGGGAAGCAGAACACGATCTGTGAGCGCCAGGGTCCAGCTGGCAGATGCAGCCGGCTGGACATGCCCAGTGTGCACGATGGACAACAGGTGTGAAACAATGACGACGACTGGGGTCTGCCATTGATTCTCCTGTGCATTTTGCCATCCCAAAAATAACGATGCATATAAGGGCTCAGATGCGTGGTCCATCCTAATGGATGAGAGGCGGGACTTGTGCCACCACACAAGAAACTGCTATTGTTGTTAATCAGTGTGCCCAGGCCATCATCACCAGAAAGTGTTGTTCCCCTGCCCCATGCGTGTGGGTGTCCATGTAAATGTGCAGCCTAAGGCCATCCTTTTGATGGTGCCAGTCATGTTCTCCAACAAATGTGTGGGGTCAAAGCAGTGTGTGCAAAAAGATGTGTACATGCAGTGCAAGTCTTGCACACAGTGTAGCACAGTACAATGGCTGTGTCAAGTGTCATTTCCATGTTTTGCTGTTGAAGCCTTTGCCAAAACGTGGCACAGGAGAATACACTTCTTTCATTTACTGGTGCTTTGCACCAGTTGACCTTCCATGCACTTCTCCATAATGGCTTGCGTTGTGTTTGTCGATGAACTTGTCCATCTGGCGAGGTGTGGGACATGACTGCTGTTTTTTTCAAATTTTTTGGTAAGGATGCATCAATTCATTCCTTGTTTGCGTTGCTGCCAGGCGGACGTCTGTGCGGTGCACAGCCTGTGAGGAGCCACGCCCAGTGGCAGAAGGAGGCGAAGCGCCCTTGTCTGCACCACCAAAGGTGGCAGATGACCTGAAGACGCCCAGTCATCGACGTGCAATAAGTACGCCCACAAACAACTGGAGGCTTGTACACTATTCATTCATCGTCCTTACTTATTCATGGCCCTTTCAAACCATGTTGGGACATTGTTGCATAGCTTTGGGTGCTGTTGGATTCTTGGATACCTGAGCTCCGCATGTATTTTGTTTTGGAGGCCTTGTTTCTCAGGTGGGGGTGAGTGTTGGCTTCTGGGTTGTTTTGTTGCTGCATTGCTGGCCATTGAGTCTACATGATGCTGCTATGTGTGTGGGGGTATATCAGAGAAGTGCTACTGTTGTTTGTGAACACCTGACAACAACGCTGCCCTTTTAAGTGGGCAGTGCCTTGTCCTGTCGGACAAACTTGGCCAAAGCGGCTTCCACAAGGCTATGTCCAGAAGACTGATAATTGCTGGCATTGCGGCACATATTCTCAGGTCTACCTGCGTTTTACTTTTGTAATATATTGTGTAAACTAGCAATTTTCAAGCCACTTTTAGTTTTTATGGGAGTGACTGCAACAAAATGTGAGTGTAGATGCTGGCATGGGTCCTCTGTGCCAGGGCGCACAATGTTTTGCCGTTGCAAACCAGATCAGGAGTGTTCCACAGCCTATGATTTTCACAAGCGCCGTGGGCAGCGTGGCGCAATGGTTGCAACAGAGATGTCACTCATAAGCTCAAGGCTGCATTGCTGTTTGGATCGCCATGGCACCCCAAAGCTGTGCAGCAGTACAGCGGGCACGGAGCTTGCTGTCGCAATCGCCCTAAAATGCCAATATCTGTATCGACATCTCACGGAGCCCCTCCTGCCATAACGACCACTTGCCAGCATGCCCATTGATGTGTGCACTGACTACCGCTTCTCTTTTCTACTCAAAAGGGCGAAGCGCCAGGACACCCGGCTCCCATCCACGCCCGGCATCCTTACCAACCGGCGGCGCGGTCAGCCAAGCAACGCCCCAGGGTCCATGTTGCTCCTTCTGCCACATGGGGAGCGACGACAGCACGAGGGAGTTGAACCTGGGGGACCTGTTGGACATACAGGGGTCGGACGGCCGGAGCAGGGCTAAGGTGCACCGCCAGTGCGCCCTGTGGGCTCCGCTGGTCTACGAGGTGGGTTTGTCTGGGCGGCTCGGAAGCGCCTGCGCATCATCTGATGACGTCAGGTTCGCGCTGCAGCCCTTGAGCCGAAAGTCAAGAGCCTTCTGGTACTTTGGGATTGGGGTTCACGGGGATGAACCGCAAAAAGGGAGTGCGAATTCAGCAGCAAGACTGCAGCGCTGTTTCGGTTGCCTTGCTTGATGGGTGCAAGGCACCGATTTCTCAGATTCTGGACAGTTTCGTTCACATAATTAAAGTAGTACTGCAAGTGAAGTATTGTTGAGCAGATTGATTCTGCATGCAAAATCGGCATAATGTGTGTATTTGTGGCATGCTGTGACAACGTCAAGCACGACAATGCATTCTTGACTTTGACAGTGGCTACTGTGCCCGGGGCCCATGTTGCCACACAAGTTGAGGGAATCCACTTTCACGTGCTGTGCCTGTGTGTTGCTCATTGTTGCTGATCAACAACCCTGAAAGAAATACCCCCCTGGGAGGATCTGTTGAAATGGCCATTCAACTTTTGATTGCTTTACCTTTTCATCTCAACTTCTTTCAATTTCAACTTTCATTGGGTATTTTTGCTTTTCATTTCAGTTTTTCTTTTTTTGTTACTAATTTGATGTAATCAATCTGTCACTGTGCTTTCTGCAGGAACCGTCTGCACCCAACGGCCTAGCAGATGTGTCACCAGAGCTGTATCGTGCACGGCATCTTAAATGCGCCATTTGCCATAAAACTGGCGCTGCCCTTGGCTGCCTGGTTGCCAGGTGAGGCCACCCAATAGGAGCAAGTCTGGTAAATTGGCCATTTAATTGAATCACAGAGTCAGCAACTACGAGG
>CAJHUC010002774.1:0-34162 GCA_905146915.1 Ostreobium quekettii
TAAAATCCATACCTCATTGTTGATCCAACAAGCCAGGTATTTGGCCAATAGACCGGCATCCTTTTCAAGCCGATTGTGCAACTGGAGTGGCAGTGTGGCGCTGCAACAAGAGCGAATTTGCCTGGGGCTGTGTGGCTGAGGTTGTGCCCTGTTGTAACCAGTGGGACAAGGTGGAGGACAAGACTACGGCCGGCATCTATGCTGGCGGTGCACTGCTGGCCTTGTGGATCGCTTCCAGCGTGGTCGGCGTGGTCAACAGCATTCCATTGGTAGGTGACCCCTCGTGTTTCCACCTGTTTTGCACAATATTCCTTCGTTCATGCCAGGATAAACACCGCGTGCTTGATTTCTTGTCTGTAACAATTCTTACATTAAAGCCCTCCTGTATCTGTTGTACAAACCACATTCATGTCTTTCTGGTGAAAGGGGACAAGGGAAGGAGGGGGTTCTGTTGCTGGCGCATTCGAATCTGCAGAGGGGCAGGGCGCTGTGGGCAGGAGTCAACACTTCAATTGTTGTGAAGCCATGTGTGTGCAGTGCATTTTCTGCCCATTTGAGCAGAGGATGGTGACAGGCAGATGTGATGGGGACAATGCCTGAATAATTAGGTTGGGTCAAGTCGATTGGTGCACTTCTGCCTGTGCTGTGTGTTTAGAAGCATGGACAAAGTGTTACACTTGCATGTGAAGAGCATTGCTGAGCACTCCTGGGAACAGCCAGCGAGTGTGCCAGGGGCTGGGATGGTGCAGAAGAGCTGTTGTCTGTCTGTACAACACTGCAATTGGCATTGAGCCTGCTCACGAGTGTGGCAGAAAGGGGGGCCGGAAGGGGGGCCGGAAGGGGGGCCGGAAGGGGGGCCGGAAGGGGGGCCGGAAGGGGGGCCGGAAGAGGGGCCGGAAGGGGGGCCGGAAGGGGGGCCGGAAGGGGGGCAATGAATCTAGGAATCTGGCTTGTCGTGAGGATGGATACGCGATGTGCACCTGGGGTGCACAACAGCTTGCAGAACAGGGCCTTCACGAACTTGCCCTCAGCAGATCGACTGACAATAGCAGCACCACCACATTTTGCAATGGATGAGGATGAAATCATATTGCTGCAACCATACAGAGTGGCAGTGAAGTGCTCTCTTCCTATGTTGGCACCAAATGTGACCATAATCTGGGCCACCATATTGTAAATGTGACAATCAATAGTGCGTGTGGAACCAAACAAATAGGAAAAGGAGAGGCAAGTATGCTGCTGTTGTTCCTGTTCACGTTGCTACTAGGGTTGGGATAGGATGGGGAGATGGCAAGAGTAGCAAGCAACTGTCAGCAGGACCCTCATTGTCCCTGGTTGGGACTGGCATTTCCTGACAATAGCAACATACAGAAGTACAGTTGCAGGCATCGTCATCATTGCTGTCTTGCTGTTGTACTAACAGGGCGACGGGTACAGTGTAGTCAACCCCGGTTGGCTGGGTGCTTAGGCTCTTGCACCCATCTGCAGTCGCAAGGCTCCTGTTTCAAGTCCACCCAGGTTTCTCGATGACGGTGCGCATGTTCGTGTGTCTTGTGAATACCGCTGCCAGGCAGTTGTGCTGGGAAATCCAGCCACAGTGCTGCTGGTGGAGCACAGCCATACACGTGAATTCTTGGTTGTAAACGTCATTCACATGGTGTGCTACTTGCCCACCCATATTCCAAGAGATTTGCATGGCCGATGAACTGCCATTTTTCTGGTGTGCTGCAGGTGCCCAAGGTGTTTGAGCTTGTGGGTCTTGTGTACAGCGCCTGGTTCACGTACAGGTACCTCCTCTTCAAGGTGAGTGACCTGCACAACATTTCAGGCTTGTTGGCTTTCCCCTCGCACCCACCACAACGGTTTATCGTCCACTGCTGTGCAAAGGGGTGTCCACAGTGTCAATTTGTGACATGCGCTGTGCCCATCACCACCTTTAATGTGCAGGGCTGTGCTGTCGCGACAGACACAGTCAAAAGATTCCTATGTGTCGTTTTCGTCGGAGGTTTTGATGCAAGTCTGTTAACAAGAAGGAATATGCATGGAGCATAGCTGGGACTGCTAGTTGCAATGGTGGTGGGCTGCTCCGGTGGCAGCGTCGGCTGAAAGATTCACATGGGACTCCCGCATGCTTCAGGGCGGTGGTGCGCATACGCAGCAAGCGCGGTCAAAGCTTCAAGGCCATCGCCCCCGAGTCGTTCATTAAGCTCGTCCCAATCTTGATCTTACCAATGCGCTTCGAAAGTCGCAGAAGCTCGTGGACGGTTGGCTTTGTGCAAAAGAACTTGCCTCCGTCACGTTGATCTGAACCAATGCAGGACAGAGGGTGGACTCTGTGGGCTTGGTTTTGTTGACTGAATTTTCTCTTGTCGTGCCGTGGCTCTGCAGTCGAGCCGTGAGGAGCTCACTAGGGACATCGAGGCCCTGAAGGACAAGATCACCGGAGAGTAGAGGTCGTCTGGCCGGGTCGCATGGGCTTCCACCTATCGAGGGGGCGAACATCAAGGGGAAGGGATGGCGTGTCACTCGTGGGTCGGTCGTTGGGCAGCCGACGGCAGGTCGCCCTCGTGACACAGAGATGACAAATTGGGATTGGAGTCACTTGGGTTCCAGAGGTTTCCAAGCGAACGCTGCGGGGGAGCGTGGGATCGCAACATGGCCTTGAAGAAATTGCATCAGGCGCTGTGCGTCATGGTGCCGCTGGTGCCGATTGGTGAAAGGCATGCATAACGAAGAGGGAGAGTATGTGACGTTGGGATTGAGAATTGGGTGAATGGATAGGCAACAGCAGGTGCACAGTGAGATCCCGACTATCGAAGGGTGCCTGAGGAGATTGAAGACGGCGGGTGTGTGCGCCAGGGCATAATGCATATCAGGGACTTTGGGATGTGGATGTCGGTGGCCGTGGTGTTAAATTCGATTGCGTGGAAGGGCCAGAGGCGTGACCGGAGGCGCTGTTGTACTGCCTTTGGTGTGGGGTGGCCGGCGGGTGGAAAACAACCAAGAAAAGCGGCCGACCACTAGCTGCAGCACATCGCAAAAACGATACAGCAATCCACGAAACCTTGACATACAGCCTCAAGAATTGTACATATGTTGCGTTCCGGAGAATGAACTGCAGTAATTGCGAGTGAATTTGTCTGTCGCGTATGTTCCTGTCCCAGGAGCAGCTGATACTATGAATGCCCTGAGTTCGTCGCTGCGTCGATGTTGCAACAGCCTATCACAGCTAGCATGGGGCGCAAGCGGCAGCCAGATTGTTTGGAAAGCTCCCTCGAGCGCCTAACCTTGCAAGACGCCCCCAGGTGCCTTGACATTGGTGTCCTGGGCTGGCCCAACGCTTCAAGCGTACCATTTGTCACCATGCAATGTTGTCGCAGTGTAGGCGCTGCCACAACACATACTCCAGAAAGACCCAACGGGGACGGGCGCTGGTGAAATGCAGTGGCGAGCATCGACAGCGATCCATCCTGCCAATTCGTTGTGATGGGTACCACTCCCTCGCCAACCAGCATGCCGCGCAGATGCGGCAATTGTGTGACAGCCCCAGCTGGTACTTCCTCAAAACCTTCGCTGCTTCCTCGAAAGCTCTTCTTCTCACAGTGTTTTCCTGCGATGCAGTCGTCATCCTGATGCGCCATGCCTGACCCTGGCACATCAAAGGCACTTGCGGTCTCGTGGCTCGTAAATCTGCATCAGCGAGAACTGTCGATGCCACATTCTGATCCCATGCGAGGCTTGCATCAGGACCAAGGACAGCCAACCAAAGCGCTGAGAGACAGGGCGACCATGGGTGACAGTCCTCAGCGTTGGTTGTCGACGAAAACATTCAAGTTCTTTTTAAGATTACACAAAGGCGCTGTCCCCAATTTACTTCAAAAGGTGGCCGTGTGACATGGCAGCCGCCCGGGCGAAAATCCACAAAGCGCCAAGCCTCCGCCTTCGGGCTCGATTGGATTTGCGTCGAAGGAGACGAATCTGGGGACGTACAGCTCCCCTGCAGTCACGTCGCCAGCGATTCCGCCACGGAAAATCCAGCTCAAACGGGCCTCCGGGCCTTGCACGTCCGGGCTCACGCAGAAATCCAAGCCTTGGGTGAGGAACACGCAGAAAGCCGCTTCGGTTCTCACAGAATCGCTTGGAAACCCATGCACTCGAATGGCAAAAATGCAATGGGTGCCATCTGTCGATATCCCAGCGCAGGCGGCCTCAAATTCCTGGCTGTGCAGCCAATTTGGTCGGGCTGCGCGCCGCAGCCTGCGTGCACGGGTCGCACATGTCGAGATTGTCAACAGGGTGCTTACAACTTTACGGACAATGGTCCGTCCCGTTCAGCCCCTCCGACACTGGGCACAGCAGCATGCGGCCTGCCACCCGCACACAGCACGGCAGCCACTCCCCAAATACCCTAGCCACGTCAGAAAGGGCAGTACAAAACCAAATCTTATACAATTTCTATCAGGTCACGTCCAAACATGGCAGTTCACATCATTCTCACTCTCCTTGCGCCTCGTACTCTGCTATTCGTATCACATCTGAGCATGCCTCCGTAAGCCTCACAGCATGCTCTACCTATCCTCACATAGCCCCCTTGCAACGGTCAGGTGGACATCACTTCACTCCTTGGTCACCTTTCCAGCACACGCGCAGCACCACAATCGAATCTGCGCTGCGACCTCAAAGATTCGTAGGGATATTCGTTCACACCTACGGCTCCGCCTGCCCTTTCCCGCACTGCAATGCACTGCTCACAAACAACGTTGTGACGTCACAGCCACGCCACAAATCAGCCCAGTGATATTTCTTGATTGAATTAAAAGACTGATGCACTCATCCAGTGCATCAGCAACAAAAGTCCGCAATTTTCATGACCAAATTCATGACCAGATTCCTGATGTTTGCATGCGTGGCAGGTCGCATCCCTGTTGGGCTGTCAGACCTAATAGAACCACGTAAAATACATCTGCCTTAAGCAGACGAATTGAAAAGCGATGACATCATACCTCGCCCTAGGTTGTTGCGAATTTCTGCTGTACCGGTCTCCTTCAACCCCCCCCGTGTTCCCCACACGACAAGACATTACATTCACACAGTTTGGTGTCCATCACCCCACTAATACAAGACCCAATTGGCGACCCACTTGAACGTGCCCTCGCTTCGCATTGTACTTAATGCCACCCTGATGGTGACTCAACCCAGAGTCAGCTCCCCTTTCCTCGTACTCAACTCCCTCTCCATCCCACAGCTAACCGAACTCACTCTATTCGGGTGGGCCGGGCGGGTGCGAAACAAGATAAGGGGGGCGCCAAGGGTCGCGCCTGAAATAGCACTCCCACTTGCCGCCAAACTCCCCGCCAAACCCAAGGGCCAGCTTGACCGGTCCCCTTGGCCGCGCCCAAGGTACAAAGATCCACCCAAGCTCCCTTGGATACGTCGGGCAGCACTGACCCCGAGTACAGGGGTGACAGAAACCGGCTATTGGATGGCCCCAAACTGTCCAGTGGGCGGAACGGCCCAACCTGGCCGTTACGCGCCCTCCCAATCGTCGCCCTTCGCAGAAACTCATTAACAGGATAGTTAATTATATTTCTGCTGTACCGGTCTCCTTCAACCCCCCCCGTGTTCCCCACACGACAAGACATTACATTCACACAGTTTGGTGTCCATCACCCCACTAATACAAGACCCAATTGGCGACCCACTTGAACGTGCCCATTCACCCTGGGGCACGGTGCAGCTCCTCGGGAGCGAAGGCGTGGTCATGCCTTGGTCACACTTGGGCCGATGACGCCCCTCCGGGGCAGAAGAGATGCCCGTACTGCGCGTGCAGGTCCCGCGCAGTAATCGTCATCCAGCCAAACAGTCTGTAATCCCACTCCGTAGGCAGCCGGTACACGTCGATGTACTTCCACATGGCGTTACTGCGCCACTCGCCCCAGGCGCGGATGCGCCCCTCCGGCACCTCCAGGGAGTAGCACGCACTGGCCCCGCCCGCACGCAGGCCATGATGATCGAAGGCGTCAGCGAGGGGAGCGCGCGGAGGAGGGTAGGGAACCAGCTGGAGACAGACGCCGCGGACGGATCGGCCTCACCCGGTAAGGTATAGAAGTGGCTCGGGGAGGCTCCAGCATCCGCCCAGGCTTTGTCGCGGGCCGCAGACCATCGAAGAAAAAGATCCACCACCCCGGGGGCGCCGCTTGAAGGCCAGGAGCGGCAGCGAATCCGTGGGTCGGTGGTCGCGCAGAGCTTGGTTTTCCGCTCGCGAAAGACCAGGAGGCCATTCTCGAGCCGTAGGTCCTCGAGGAGAATGAGATGGCCGCTCTGCGCGCGATTGAAGAAAATGAAATCCAAGAGGGCGGAACAAGCCGCGCGTAGCAGGCGGAGATCCCCCGTAGTCAGGCCGAACTCCAGGATACCGCGCAGCACCGCGGTAGGCACCGGACAATGGGAATGCGCCGGGTCCGGCTCGTCACGCCTCCACGCCCGGGTGAGCCGCCGAGTGACGGAATCGAAGGCCGAAAACTCCAGGTGGCCCAGGGACTGGTGCACCATGGAGATAGCGGCCAGGTACTGAGGTAAACTCCGGACGCCCACGCGACCCTCCTCCCGTAGGAAACGGACGTACCGATAAATGGAAGACGGGCGCGCGGGAAGCGCCACGAGGTCGTGCTGCTCGCAGAAAGCAGAGAACTTGGCGAACTTGGAATGCATCGATCGGCGCGTAGATTCCGTGTAGAAGGATAGGAGCTGGGCTTGCATCCAGGAGCGATCCGACGAAGAAAGGCCGTCCACATCGCAGCCGAAAAGCGGGTGATCGGGCGGCATGACCTCCACCGGGAGGGGGTCTGCCACCGGCGACCCCGGGGGAGATTGCGGCCTCACGTCGGTGGAGTCGTTGTCTGAGGCGTCGGTTGAATGTGGAACACCCGCAGGTTCCACCGGGGGGGAGGTAGAGCAGCCGGGAGAGCCGGATCCCCCGGGATGAACATCCCCGGCTGGCGGGGAATCACCATCTCCCGCGAGGCCAGGCGACGGAGCTGCGGGAACCACATGGCGGACGGCCAGTCTGGGGCCAAGACCACCGCTTCCACCGCTGGGTGCTCCGTCAGGAACGCCGTGAGGCGCGGGAGAAGCGACCAAGGCGGGTTGGCCCAATTGGCCTCGCCCGTCCAATCCTGGAGGAAGGCGTCCACTCCCGCCGAATGCGGCTCGTGATGCCGCGAGTTGAACCGGGGGCAGAGGGAATTGCGATGGGAAGCAAAGCGGTCGATGGTCCGCGGGCCGAACGTCCGTGTAATTGTCTTGAAAATGGACGGACTGAGGCGGTAGTCCTCCCCACCCCGCACCCGCGACAGTTGGTCGGGGATCGTGTTGTCTTGGGACGGAATGTACTCCGGATCGAGGAGCAGCGATCGGGCCGAACAGATCTGCTGCAGTTGGCGTAGGGGCCCCCGGAGCTGGTCGGAACGGGTCGTCATGCTGCGGATACAGAAAAGGACGACCTGCGAATCCACCAGGAGGCGCAGCCGCGCCGAGATCGAGGGGGAATCGACCGGAAAAAAGGCCCGAATGGCCAGGGCCACCGCTTGCAGTTCACGCACATTGATGTGCGTCAACGAACGATCGAAAAATCCTTGAGCCAACCTCGGTCGATCCGAATGAGGAGGCGCGAAAGTGGCCCCCCAGCCCGTCAACGAGGCGTCCGTCGCCATCGTGCCCGCAAACGGGACGGCATCAGGATTGAGGGGGCGGCCCTCACACCGATGAATGTGAATCCAAGCCTCTAAATCGAGGCAGGCCTGGGGTGTCAAGCGAAGGCGATCACGCCAAGATCGCTTGGTACGTAGCACCGCATACAGGCCTTGCAAGAAAAAGCGGGCCAAGGGGAAGGCTAGGTAAAGGGAGATAGCCTGCCCGCAAAAACGAGCTAGGTCGCGGGCCACCACCCAGCGGCGGGCCCTAAGGATCCGAGCCCGTTCGGCAATGGAAGCCGATTTGTCCAAAGGAACGTAAAAGCGACAAGCCTTGGTATCGATCACGATTCCTAAATGCCTTTTACTTTGCACGGGATCCCACTGACATTTTCGGTCCTTGAAACGAATGCCCAAAGCTTGAAAAATCTCCCGCACCAAATGAGACCATTGGCGCAATTTGGCGGGATCACTCATGGCCGCCAGAAAATCATCTAAGTAGGCTAACAGGACCGCAGGAGATTCGTGGGTATACCACACAAAATACCGCTGAATGGCATCATTCCCCGCTAAACAACCAAACCGAAAAGCGTGCGCCGCCTTGGCACACGAGCCGGGGGACCGAAGGAATCTAGTCACCACCAACATGAAATGGGTGAAAAAATAAGGCGATAATGCCAGGCCAAACGGTAGAGCCCGGCAAGCAAAGACTTCACCGCCCATACGGAATTGTAAAAAACATTCATCCTGAGAACGCATCCGCAAGTGATGGTATGCATCCTTAATATCAAACCCAACCAGAAAATCATTTTTGTGAAGCAAGTGACCAAAATCCCTCATCTTTTCATACCGCAAACCCATTTTGCGGAGGTGACGATTCACCCGACGTAAATCAATGCAAAGTCGGAACTTCATCACCCCATTCTCCCGTCCTTTCTCGACCAGAAAGGCGAGCGAAATCCGAGACTCTGGACCGGGGTCTACCTTCACGATCGCTCCCGAAGCCAAGTACTCCGCGCGTAGGGATTCCCAGCCCGCCCGCTCCTCCGCGGAACGGATCGGGTACTCGCCCAGGTCGAAGGCCGGAGGGGGGCCCTGCGGTCCCCATGGCAGCGGAACACCCGAATGGATCCAACGTAGAACGTGTGAGGGCGCTCCAATCCTCCGCCATGCCAAAAGCCGGCCGCGAGTGCGGTTGTACGGAAAATCAGCTACGCGTCCGGAGGGGGACGCGACGCTTGAGGGGGATTGCGGCGCTTGCCTCGCTTCCCCGCCTGGCCGCTCGAATGGGAAGGGGGATCGCTGCTCCCCGCCTTGGATGCCCGACTGGCCGCGGCCGCCTTGGTCGCAAGCTTGACCTCCTGGGTGAGGAGCTCCTTGCGGATGGCACCCAACGTCCCGTCGATGGTCTCGGTGGTGAAGCCGCCTTCGGGTTCGCTGAGGCGGATCTGGGCCTGCAGTGCCCGCCAGGATCCCTCGAGCCCGGTGCTGCGATGCTTCGCGTGCACCTGATGGAGGCGCAGTTGGTCGACCTGCCGCTCGGTAATGGCCACCGAGGCGTAGACGTACGGCAGGAGTAGATCGAGGATCGAAGGCGGAAGACTCGGGTGGGTGACCAGGTCCACGAAGGCCGCCGTGTAGTCGAACTGCCACGCGACCCACGGCGCCCAGCTCGCGTACTTCTGGAAGTAGCCGGAGTTGGGTCCCAAGGCCGCGGCGACGGTTTGACCCTGGCCGGTCTCCCGTACGTCGAACCAGGCCGGGAAAGACGTAAAGTCCGGCCTGGCGACGCGGTTGTTGACTGAGCGGGGGAGTAACCAGGGGTCTGAAACCCACGTAACCTCGATAGGACGGTCAGGGAGGCGCTGGTTGAAACGAAGCGCCTGTGCCCGCAGCCACTGGTCGGCAGGGCTGGGGTTCATACAGAAAGGACTCGGCGCGGAGGCCGGAGGGTCGAACCACTCGGTGGTTCCGGGTTGTGCCAAAGGTGTTGGCGCGAAGC
This sequence comes from Ostreobium quekettii, assembly GCA_905146915.1. Taxonomy (NCBI): domain Eukaryota; kingdom Viridiplantae; phylum Chlorophyta; class Ulvophyceae; order Bryopsidales; family Ostreobiaceae; genus Ostreobium; species Ostreobium quekettii. The sequence goes on from CAJHUC010002774.1 coordinate 9,694, forward strand.
GAAACAAGATAAGGGGGGCGCCAAGGGTCGCGCCTGAAATAGCACTCCCACTTGCCGCCAAACTCCCCGCCAAACCCAAGGGCCAGCTTGACCGGTCCCCTTGGCCGCGCCCAAGGTACAAAGATCCACCCAAGCTCCCTTGGATACGTCGGGCAGCACTGACCCCGAGTACAGGGGTGACAGAAACCGGCTATTGGATGGCCCCAAACTGTCCAGTGGGCGGAACGGCCCAACCTGGCCGTTACGCGCCCTCCCAATCGTCGCCCTTCGCAGAAACTCATTAACAGGATAGTTAATTATATAAATCGCGCATCTATCAGCCAGAAAATCCACGTCATTTTTGGCGTCTTCGGAGAGCAATCCTAAAAAAGCTAGACCTGCTTCCAACAGCGATCTTGATACTTCCTCAATCAATTATATCAGGTTGGCAGACCTCCGGGTCACTGACGCCTTCAGCATGGGCTCACAGCTGTATCCACAAAGTTCAAGGTCCGTGGCGACATTAATCAAACTGATTGATCACGTATTCTTGAAACTTGGCAGTGTAGCCATCAAACGCGCAGATTGCTTTGTGCACGTTGTTGATTTGTTGGAGCACGCACCAACACCTCTCTTGGGTCAGTCCCGCTTGACCACCTTTGAATAAAAGCTGTGACCATCGTTGGCAAAATCTTCCCTTCTGGGAAGGCGTTTACGACGTGCAATCTCAGCCCTGCAGCGTCCCGCTGGACGCCCACGATGGCTATCTGCCTTTGAGAGCAATCCGGTGGCAGTACATCATCTGTCCCTGCGAATCCCGTCACCTGCCCCCATGAGACCGTTGCTGCGTTGTGCCACCACCAGTGCTGGTGCCTCTCCCCATTTGCACGTTCCGCAAGCCCCAATCCCGCACAGCCTTTGAGGCCTCCACCCGGCTAGTGGATCCATTGGCGAAGATTCGCCACGAGTCGCAGCCATGGCCGGTCCCACCGAATGCCATCGGTTCTCGCAGCCTCTCAATCCCGATCGTCGGTGCAAACCAGTCGACGCGCATTGCTACTGCCAATCGGTGCAGATCCATCCTTCCGGCAGTGTTGCGTTGTTGTAAGCGGTTCCCAAGTGAGGACGCAGCTTCGCAAGCCAAGCGCGCACGTCCAAAGGGGTGGCGCCCGGAGCCCAGAACGTCACGTCACTTCTTGGGATGCAGGACCACCGTGGCATCGGTGTCATGCCCCATACCTTGGCAGAATTGGGGGCACATCGAGATACCCATACGTCTTGCCACATTATTGTCTCCTGTTCTTCTTTTATGCTGGAGTTCGTTCCTTTATAGGACACTAAGCCCTTTTGTCACTTTTTGGTTTTTCGCCAATTCCTAGCCACCTTTGAAGACTCACGGGTCGCCAGCTTGCCATAAATTTCATATCATATGTTGGCGACCCGAACATTACACTGTTGGAAGCGGTCAAGCGTGGCAAGATAGTCCGCCCAGTTTTATGACGACAAGGATTCAACCGCATTGATGACATTATCATTGACCTAAAGCTGAAAACAGTGCTTGCGCACAATGCAGGCGTGGGTTGAAACCCTGCTGACGTCTTTGTAGATTCACTACCCCGCCCGAACTAAACATCGTTACTCGGTGGTGACATCATAGATGAACAAATAAGCAAATCCTATATTTTTCAATTCATGCCAATCGGTGCCCGGCAAAGCGGAAGTCCACTGTCCACCGTTGAAAGGACGTAGCGTCTTGACCTCGATCAGGAAGTGAAGCAGTGCCCTGTCGCAGCAGCATCGCTGTATACGGCGCATCAGTCCCCCACACCCGCAATCCAGTCATTGCACACCCATGTGCACAGCTCCATTCACAGGGAATACACAAGCACTGTGAGATTTACCACTTTTGTTTTGTTTGGGCAAATCCAGCACCAACCGCCACTCGCCCAGCTACCCCTCATCGCCGCTTGTCCAACATCCACAGTTTTGTGTGCGTGGACAGCATCGCAATCCACAAGACTCGAGTTCTCAAACTCCCTCTGTATGATGATCACGGACCACAAGGACTCTTCACCCCCCTGAGCCACACACACGGTGAGCCCTACTAGGAGTCAATGCTCAACAGCCAATCTGCTTATTTGGGAGAGTGTGACGCCCACTGGCACGCCCCATCACCCACACCTTGCCACTCCTATCAGACAGCGCCATTCACACCAACAAAGCACAAAGGCGTGTTGCAACCATGTCGGAGCCGAATTTGACTGGTCAGGGCAAAAAACCCCGCTGCACCCCCATCAAAAACTGTCAACTCGCTGTCCCACTGTCCTGCAAGTGGAACACCACGCCAACATTAGCACCACCAGTGCAAACCTGAAAGCATAAAACTGGGTCTGCAGCAGGGTCCTGGCTCTGCAGCACCCTGCAGGCACAAACAAGACTGCTGGTTGAGCTTCGACGTGCTTGGGCCCATCCCTAAACATTGTACAAGTCTGCAACCCTTTGCGTTTGGGTGAGTCGCCTCGCGTCGGAGTGCGCCAAGTAGCTGATCTTTTCAGATGGTCCGATTCCTAGGTGGTGCTTGAACTGACGGCCCAGGCTGAGCTGCAGCAGTTTTTTGTCAGCCTTGTTCGTCCACAAGCACACGCGGTTGCCCTTGGCTCTGATGTTGCACACCACCCCACAAACCTGCAGGCAAAATGATTCGCAAACAGATTTGTACGGGATTGAGCTGGAGAATAACAGTTGGCCTTACAGTCTGTCAGACAGAAATCTGGGGAGGCTGCTGATATCTGTCGCTGCCTTGGCAGTTGCAAGAGCAGTACCAAATCTTGCACACGCTGTCAAGCGGAATGAATTCTGCAGGCAATGGGTGTCATTGGTCAAACAGAACTTGATAGGTCTCCACACATCCGACAAGAGTTGCACGCGGTGATGTATTCCGCTTCAGATACATTTGCTGCACAGTCAAAGCACTGCCAAATGTTTGCAAGGCCACTCATGGCAAGGAGCCAAGGAGTAGTAACCAAGGACGAAACTTGAGCCTGCACCCATCCTCCGTCAATTGCCCAGTTTCCATTTTGCTTAGGGACCACACACTGAGGGTGCAAACATTGCCCCTCTTCACTTTCGCTTTTGTTCACCTGGGCTGTTGAGTGCTGGCCAAGTCTTGCACAGTGTGCTCACAACAAAATCCAAACACTGATTGCGGCTGCACAGCTCGAGGTTGTTGAAATGTCATACGCACCTCCACCCCATCTTCAAACATATCCCCAACGCACGCCAACATCGCATCCAGCCACAGGCCGTTCAGCACCCTCTCTCCCCCAGTCTTGGGGGCTGTCACAGTCCAGCGGCCACCATCTTCATTCATGCGATCCTCCCACTTCGGAGTGATACCTGCACCAAATATAGCACTGCCATAAGCTACGATCGTCCTTGCTATCCGACTACTTCATCTGTTCCAGAACAAATATCCCAGCGCGAACTCGTTGCACCACTGAAATCATATGTTGTCAGACATCACATTCAGAAAGGCCAGGTGCCAAAACTCCCAATGTGGCAGCAGACTGCCCTTACCCTTGAAACTGCAACGCCAAATTTGCCCTGTTTGGGGGCCAGCAGACCGTTCCAGCCCCAAAATGTGCTGGATCGAAATGCTGTCAAATGCTCGCTGCTTGTTACTCAGATGTGACAGCAATGATTCTCTTCACATTCCAAAAAAAACCGTTTACAAACTTCCATGATCCGATTTGGTCTAGGACTAAGCACACTGGTGCAAAGACAACTAGGGCGTGTATTCTGGAAGCCAGCTGCACAGCACTGCAATACATCTGGATGCGGCTGCAAGCCAACTTCTCAGCTCCTTTCGATTCCAATGAACAGGACTGCACTCTTGAAGAGCTTGTCCAAATCCGATGATGGGCTCCCAAGTATTTGAGTTAGAAAATCGTTCAGCCCATATATGTTAACAATTTCCAGGCACATAGGGTTCTCACCCGTCACCTAACAAACTATCAGATCCAGGCACTCAGTCCGAACTCTGCAACGCCTCTCCTGTGGCCTTGCTTTCTCCTTTTATATTCAGTTGGTGTGGGCTCTACTGCCATGAAAAACTAGTTCCCGGGGCTGCTGTTTAGTCACGGTGATTCTCGGTTGAAGCATTTCATGTTCCATAAACTGGTTGACCAGAGCTGGTCGGCCCATTCATGCAATCTCTGGCTGTCACCTTGCAGTGAGAATGCAGCAATTCGCACTATATCGATTTCAGGACGTGCAAGGCAATCCTGAGATTCGTGGCAGGCACCGGCTGCAACAGTATCAGCTACAATCTCTGGGAGCCTGACCGACTCTGCCTCTGCGCAGCCAATGGACAAAATCTATGTGCCAGAGCAGTCAGTGCCGCTCGGCCAACTGGAAGGATGACAGAGAAAAGTTTTCTGGACCTCAAGATTGGAGACTCTGGAGAAAAATTTACGGATATGCACCCTGTGGGTGCCTGCTCTTGGCCTTTGCATTCTGCGTTCCAGTCCTGTACAACAGCTCATTCCCGTTGCCTATCCGTATCGCTCGGTCAATCATAGGCAGTGGCGCTCCCCAGAGCGCCAACACATCGCACGCAGTCGTTTGTCGCGGAGCTGCCCGTTCAAGCGACTGAGAACAGCGATGAGTCAAGGCAACGGGCTCTGCACCCCGCCCCCAGCGCCCATCGGGACGCCAAAATCCTTCAACAGGCAACAAGCAATGGCATGATCCATGTGAAGTATTGATGCCACATCATCAGGCAACGCGCCTCTTCAATCGCGACATGATCCAGAGCCCGACTGGACTGGACGGTTGTTCCACCCTTCCATGCGACGAGCCAGGCGCCCACACCGTCCCGAAAGCCAGCAAATTGCGCGGGCCACAACCCTTCAAGAAAAAAAACAGACACCAAAAACCCCAATGCACGCCCTTCCTCTGATTCAAATCGGTGCGCTTCGGGCATCAACCCAGCTACCCAAATCCGCCTCGTCACCGCGCCATCTCCCACACGCGGTGTGAAAAACGGCAAACCAAGAGCCCAAAAACGGCAAAAAGACGGGACCATGCGGAGAGTCGATTGATCCGCCATCCTGCCCGCGCGCACCCTCCTTGAAGAGGTGGATGTCCGCATTGGGCTTGAGCATGCTGGGCAGCGCCACGTTGTGCTGCAGGCTCCAAAAGTCCTCCACCGTGCCGAAGGTGCATATGGCGCGCAGGGTCTCCCCGAAGTTCTCCACTTTCTGCTTGCCGGCGGGGTTGTCGAACCACAGCGTCCAGCGCTGCGACAGCGGGTGTGTCTTCTGTTCCGGCCTGTGCGCCATCCGGGCAGGCGCGGGCCTCTCGACGAAGCCAGCAGGGGGGGACGGGGCAAGGCGCGACGCCCAGCCGCTTGCATGCTTGGGTGGTGCGCCAACAACGGCATCACGGATATGGTACCGCAGAAACTGGACTGATTGAGGACCATTAACGGCTGGACGCACAGAGATGTCGAGGCATTCGGATGCATAAGGCCATTGATGCACGGACGTACATAAAAGGGACAGAATTCCCGCTGTCCCTTCTCTCGGCTGTAAAACGTTGCCGCGGACTTGAGCCTGCGATCCCCAGGCAGGGGTCGCCACCCTCCGACGCTCCCTGCCTTCGTCGGTACCAATCACACGATTGGTGACTGCACTGCCGCGCCAGCCGGCGTGGAAACGCTAGGTTCAGGGTGGGGCTGTGTGGGCTCGGAGACACAGCTGAGGGAACGGAGTTCCAGAGGGATCGCGGACAGGCATGTCCCTTAATAGTCACAGAACCATCCGTCGATCGTGGACCAATCACCGCCATGTCACTGCTTGATCCGTTGAAGTTTGTTGACGATGATGATGGGGTGACTGCGTGCGCTGTGCGGCGAACAGTGTCCCAACTGAATCCCTTCTGGAATCCTGCCCCCCGCCCATGGGCTCCGACCGCACCCCCCTGCACAAGCTGCCGCCATACCGCCACCAGCTCCCGATCCCCAGGCCCCACGAGCGCTGCGCCCTGCGCTGCTGATCGTGCAGGTGTTACAATTCTTGATTCTTTCAAGGAGCCGAGTCGACAATGGAGGCCCGTTTGTCCCTGAATGCAACAGACTATTGACTGCAAGGAAGAACTGCATTCGGATGGTGTTCAACGGCCCCCAACGTCTTGCAAATTTTCAGAGCAGGGTTGCGGATTCTGACTCCCAGTGGGCAGCTTCCCATTCATCCATTGAGTTCAGCCAGAACTTGATTCCATCAAGTTGGGGCATTGAACGTCTCATGCGCCGTGGCTCAGCACGGCCGTCTGAGACGCAGACAGCATTCTTGGGCAACGCCTGCCACACACCTCCCCATGCAGCACTCATACATTCAGACCCACGGCAGCGACGTTTGTGGACTCCTCCAGGACTTGTGTTCTGGTAAGATCTGATGGGCTGCAGGGCCGCGGTTGCAGGTCCTTGGCAGTGCTTCCAATCTTTGTACCCGTCGCACCATCTCCTGAACTTGCGGACGGAGACCATCTTCATCTCAGGACGTTCAGCAGGAAGGAAAAGGCGAACAGGGACATCGGCTCGCATAATGCACACATAGGAAACCAGTCACACACACACACACGCACACACCATTGGCTGCTTCAAACAGTGTACAGTAGCAGAAAGGAAATGGAATTCTTGTTATGTTACAAATAACACCCACCCCAGCATAACATCCATCCCATGCAACAAACCCAGAAAGGAATTACTACAAGCATCTGCATCCTGCCCCAACAACATGCAAGCCCTCCTTGGGGTCAATATGTTGATCTCCCATCCACGCAACCACAAGCTTGGAACTTATTTTTCCCCACACAAGCCCCTCAAAACCTAAAAAGTTTCAACCCTGCATTTGATGGTCACATTTTCAACCCACGCAAGCTTTTCCGATCTAAACTGGAGGCACTGGTGCCAGCCGTCCCATGGTGCAGCCAGCACCCATACTTCTCCCACCCACCAAAACTTCATTTGTTTCACCATGCATGCTGTTACATTTCAGCCCATGTATTGAGGGCTTGCCACCATCTGTGTGGCATCCCATGTTTGGGTCCCCGTTTGGAGGATGTCGCCGTTTGTGGTGATCGCTGTGGGTTTGGATGGGACCATAATGGCGGCGACACACAACTCCCCAATTGCTTCTGCACAAAAGTGGCACCAACAGTGTCAGTTGCCCCAGATGCAAGGAACACTACTAAGGCATTGGCCACAGACAGAACGTTTCTTGGCTCCAAATTTGCAGTGCACTTTCCAAAACCTTCAGGTGCCACAGCAGTCCCAGCAGAAGACAGGTAGTCAATTGCTACCTTGTGACTGAGGCGATGTAAGCACATGTGATGATGGGGAATAATGCCAAAGCTGTGGATGCTCTCCCGATGCTGCACTGCAATTGCAAATGGGAACCCTCTCTGACAGGAAACTGCATGGGTGGGAATTGGTGGTCAGTGGGTGAACCAGTTTGTGTATCAAAGTTAGTGCACAATACCTAGGGTTCCCAGTTGCAAGGCTAGTTAAAATGATCACTGTCCAAATCGAACGGACAAGCGTGTGGCCCAGTTGCTCAGGCTTCTCGTATTCCCTGGCATATTTCCCCTGCCACAGCCAATGCTATTTAGATTTCGCTGTCAGTCTGGAAGCTAGTCGTCACACAGAGTCTGCAGCAAGCTCTACAATTCAGATTGGGAAACTTTTGCATCGAGTCCCTTCTCTTTGACACGGGCAACTACAGCTGGCCACTCCCAATGTCCTGCAGTCAGCGCTTCTGCAGTTCTAATAAGGGAGCCCTCGAAAACCGCAAGCAGCATTGCCTGTGCCGTCAACTGGCTATGCGCTTGATGTGGCCTCCAAGATTCTGAAAGCGATCATCAAGGATCGCCAACAGCTTTTTGTCCAGCAGGAGCTGGGCCGTCAATATTGTGCCTGACAGAGGCAGCTGGGTATCAACCTACAAGGGCCAAAGTGTGAGATTTGAGTCTCTGGCACACTGAACCCCAAACGCTTTTGCAAGTATCCTTGAGAAAAGTGCTCGCCGTGTTCCCTCTTTGTTGATTCCACCACTGACAATCGTTCGGGGTTCTGCGATTGTCCTGTTCTTTTCCAACCGAACAACGACCACGGCGTCGCTTGGACGACAACGTAGATCAGCAAGCTCTCACATCCTAAGCTCCCGTGTGCTACGAGTGCCTACAAACAGCGAAGGGTCCGCTCTGTGTGCCGCTAGCAGACACATGCAACCTTGCTGTTATGGCAACCCCCCTTTGCCCCCCCCTCCTCTCGAACCCACTCAGGTAGATCTGCTCCCCCTCGCCGAAGTCCGACACCACCGGGCGCCCAGCCACACAATCACCCGCAATTCCGTAGCGACCGGCGTTCGACCCCTCCCTCATTACAACCCGCGCAAAGCCGCCGCCGCGGCTGCCCCACCCCCAACCCCCACCGCCGGCAACTTCCCCACGCGCCCCTGCCAGTGAAAAGATAAGACACCGTCGGCGCGACGCAGCCCCTGTGCTCGCGATCCGCCCCTGCGTCTCCGCGGGGACGGACGCCCGACCGGAACCTCCAGCCGATATGTATACGATAGATCCCGATCGCCCCCCCGCCTAACCCGCGACCCGACAAGTCGCCGCGGCGCATGCCCATTCCGACGTCCGACGCCCCTCCCCCACCGGCCCCCCGCGCGCGCGTGCGCACATGCATCCGCGCCTCCGGCGCCGATCGCGACTCACCCCATCCATCGCGCTCGTCCCGCCCTCCCGCCGATCACACCAGCGCCCTGCGCCGCGCGTCCAGCTCCATCACCTCCTGCAGCCGGCCCTTGAGTGCCTCCAGCGCGGCCGCCTGGCGCGCCACCACGCCCCTGCACGCCTCCCGCTGCCTACTCTCGCATGCTTCCCTCAGCGCGCCGCACTCCTCCGCCACCACCCGCGCGCCGAAGCTGGCGCTAGATCCCTTGAGCTTGTGCGCGATGTTGTCCAGCTCCGGGTAGTCTGTGGCCCCCCCCACGGCCTCGTCCGCCAGCATGCGGTTCATCTCTCGCAGCTTCTCCTCCGCGGTGCTGAAGAAGATGCCCGCCAGCTCCGACAGGAAGGTGGGCTCGCTGCTGTCCTGCAGGCGGACCAGCTCCAGGAACTGCTCCGTGAGGAGGCCGTCGTCAACCAGGGCTTTCACGGCAGACACGATCTGCTCCTCCAGCTCGGCGAGGCTGCTCATCTACGCGGCGCCCCGCCAGGAGGGGTCCTCCCGGGCGATGCGGATCCCGTCCCGCGGGGGCGTGGGGTGGCTGCGTCGCGCGCGGCGGTGGAGCGGCGGGTGGCAGCCTCGAGCGTCGCTTTTATGGCCGTTGTGACGAGCGCGTGTCACGTACTTTAGGCGGCGCCCGGTGACGGTCCCAGGCGCACCAACTCGTGCGCCCACCGCCATTGGTTGGGGAGGGCGTCCGCGCTGCCCACCCCCCGCACCACCCGTCGTCTGTTGGTGTTATCTGGGGGGGTGCCACGTGACCAGCCGCCTGACAAAGCCGCGCCACATGTCCTGATGTGGGGCGGGAAAGCCGGCGGCCCAAAAAGGGGTGAAGCCAAAATAACGACAAAGGTGGGCAGCTGGGGGGGGCTTTTGGATGTGGGCGCCGCGTTGGGGCCATCAGCCATCAGGGGAGCAAGCGCTTGGACACGACGTCCCGCACCGCGACGGCCTTTATCGGGGCGGCGTGTGGCGACCTGGAACGGGGCCCCGCGGCAGCTGCCGGGCGAATTCCGATTGAATTCCGCTCGGATTCCACTTCCGGAACGGCATGGCACGACACCGGGATTGTCCTTCGAAAGTGTTGAATTCGCCATGGGTCATGTTGTCCCTGAGCTCGGAGGTGGGAAACGTGACTTGTGCATGGCGACGGACTGGCTGACGCAACATCATGGACCCGTGAGAGGTTTTTGCGTGGACAGCCGCTGAGTGTTGGCGAAAAGCGCAAAGAGCATACCGGAGAACTCAAGGCAATGCGAAAAGCAGATTATAAACTGATTTGGAAACCAACTCCAATTTGGTTTTGCACACAACACTTCTCTGGGGAAAGTTACACAGTCTTGCAGACGAAAAAGCAAAAGTACTGCCATAGACTGGCAAAATCAGTAAGAAACTAATGCACATAAGCACCTCAAGGACAAACGGATTTGATAATCAGTTTGGGATTATGTGTGTTGAGGATTGTACCGAGCAGTACCACACTGAAAACCATTCACGCTCCATAATTTTTGCGCATTGCGTAGAACAGCATCAGCACAGAAAATCTCTCAAGCACTCAACGCTGTGCTAAAAAAGCCCACGAGATCACTTCTTCTCTGTGAACGCTCCCATCGCACAAAACAGACTTCCGCAAAGTTTGCCTTCCAAAACTGGCGTCGCCCTTGTTACGCTGACCTTTCCTTGGTCCCTAGGCGAAGAAAGGGACGGTGAAACTCCAATGCACCTGGCTTGCCCGAACCGCCTTCCACAGTAGCCGCCCCCTCGGCAGTGGCAACGGGCATGGCAGCGCAGCATCGTGCTGACCGCGGCGCGCTCCCGACCGCTCTGTGCTCTGGGCTTTGGCTGCAAGAACCACCAGTTGGCGGCCCGCGGAATGCGGCAGTGAAGAGTCGAGGCGCGGGAAGCGCCCTAGCCAAGGGCAGATTGAGGCAGAGAGCACCGGCACGTGGTTCTACAGCGTAGTAGTCGGGGGGAGCGGCCCCCCGTCCTCTGTCACGACGTTAGGCAATTTAGAAATGCCCTGCTGGAGATTGGCCTGGTCGCATTGCTGCATGCGTGCTGCGCGTTGTAGCTCAGCAAAGAGCGCTGCACTTCGCCCTTGCATTGTTGAAGCTAACAGGCTACAGGATGCCAAGCGCCCAAGGTGTCTCGGGAGAGCGGTCAAAAGTTTGCGGGAACAAAGCATCACAGGGCGGAAAATTCCGGGGGAGGCCTCTGTTGCAGCGGCTCGATCGCACAATGCGCAAAATTTCCCACCCAAGTTTTCGTCGGGTGTGCAGTTTTAGGCAAGCCTGGCTGAGTGCACCCAGACACCGACAGTTTCTGAAAACAAACAGCGGTTCTGACCGTGTTGGGCGCTGTGCGTTTATATGTGCACGCCCGGCTCCACTCTTACATGGTTTCGGAGTAGCCCAGCTTTTGCAGTTTCTTTGTAACTTGCTTTTGTATTTCTAGCGGCTGATTGCACCTCAACGAAAGCTACTTTGGCGTTGTCTGATAATATAACTGTTGGAGTGTTCTGCAAGGTTTGAGATAATGCCTTCAACTTGACTGTGCGCGCCAGTATTCAACGGCGAGCGACGGACAGGCACCGCCGAACGCAGTCGGAGCAGCCCAAAGAGCTGCGGCAACTTTGTGACGGCAAAGGGGTACTCGAGCAAACTCGAGCAATCTTTAAATACTCGAGCGCGCCTTTTCTGTCCACCAGAATTCCTGGTCAGAACCATAGTGTGAACTCACAATTCGCTCCCATGTCCCTAGTTCGCCATCCCACAGCGCTGATCCGCAGCAGCAGCTGCCAGAACCAACCCACAGCAACAACTTTAGTAAAAGTGAATCTGATCGTTGGGAAGCCGTGCCCCCCACAACTCGACTGTGTCGCCAGTGCGCCCACCACCAGCACATGAATGGCTGCCCGCCCGACATGGTAGCTGCAGCAGTCTTGACGTCAGCCTTTCATACCTTCAATCTGACTCGCAGTGCTGTTTTCACTTTCCCAATGAGTTTCACAGTGCGTCAGAGTGTAGCCACCAAACACAGTTGGACAAACTCGAAAATTGGAAGTGAAGCATCGAACAAAGGCGGCCGCCTTTCAAGCATATTGATTGATCACATTCGCCCAAGGGATGTGCCCAGAGGCCACCTTCCAAGCGATCTTCAGATCGCTAATCGGTTGTTGGCGGATCCAACTCGGCGGTCAAACACAGGCAATACGAATAACAGTATCAGCAACCGACGCAGCCAGCTCAGTGGTCCAGTACAGGCAACCCAAACATTCAAATGAACGGGCGACACGAGGCCGTTCAATGGAAGTACCCGTCGCCAGGCCCGTGCCCCGTTGTGGTCCCGTCACGGCCCTGCCGTGCGAGAGGATTGAGGTGTTCCGCAATCCCGCGACACGCGAGCCCACGTGCCTCCTGGCATCTATCGGGAAACCCTTTTCATGCAGACTCTCAGCGAGTGCCACATCCGCCGCAGAGGGGTATTCAAGCCGCGGCCCACACGGAGCCGCCGACCCTCGGGGAACCCCGCCGCAGGATCCATCATTCTGCCTTCAGTTGATTGACAAACCCAATGCCGGGCACCGTACCGCCGCGCCGAATGTAACGGATCAGCACCCTGAGCAGCCGGTGCAACCTTCCCTCAAGGGGGTCGTTGGAATGCAGTGCCCCGCCCCGACTCGAGCACTGATGCCACGGTGCTCCGCCAATTTGTACCCGTCGTACGGCCGCACTGTAGGGGCCCCGCGGCTGACACCTCGTCCCATAAGGCATTAGTCGCGTGATCCTGCCGTACCCTTGCGCCAGCCCCGCCCAGGTACCCTGTTTTCCACCCGCGCAACGTCACTGCCCGCACTCGCGTCCACGGAAGCGTCCAACGGTGTACGAGAAGGGCTGCTGGCGCCAAGAGCGCCAAGGAAGGAGAGCCTGGGTGGGGCAAAGCCAAAGGCGGAAACATCGCGCAAGGCGGAAGACATGGACGTCTCCGCGGGGCACTTTGGGGGGGGCATGACGGACAGCCAGGAGCTGGATCGGATCGTGGCGGTGCTCGGGCCCTCGGAGGCCCTGCGGCGGCAGGCGCTGGCGGGGCACACTGGCAGGGGTGGCGAGGGGCAGGGATCCGCGACGGGGGTCCAGTTCGCGATTCCGCAGCTTGGGATGCGGCCGATGGGGGGCGGGGGGGGTCCTAGGCCGATTGGGGCCTTGGGCGGCGAGGGGGCCCGTTGGGGGCTGGGGGGCGATGCGGCGGCCGCGGGGTTGAAGGGGATGGAGGTGGAGGGGGGGGGAGGGGGAGGGGGGTTTGCCAGCGGGCGGGGGCAGGGGGAAGGGGAGGGCAGGGCGGGGTGGATGCTGAAGAAGCGGGAGGACATGCTGGAGAAGAACCGGCGCAACCAGAAGAAGTTCAGGGAGCGGCAGAAGGTGGGCTTTGGGCGGCCAGGGGGCCTGGGCGAGGGGGTTTTAAGGGGCGTTGTACGGGTTGGGTTGTTGGGTGCTTGTCCATGGGAGGGGAGGACTGGGGATGCGGAGTTCCCGGAGTTGATGCGCAGTCGGCCATCTTGGAGGCCCGCGTGGGCGCCGAAATGGTCGGCCGACCTACCGTGTGCGATCAGCGCCCGCACCACGCTTTTGTGATGAATCCTGGTGTGCTGGTGGCGTTCGCTGCGTTGGCATTGAGCGTCGGGGCGTTTGGCGTGTGCTATGAGCGATGTTTGGGCGCTGTGGCTGGTTCGGTGTCGGAATGAGTGCGTCGAGTCGGCGCACGAACATGCGGCTGAAATGCTGTGCGGCTGGGGCTTCTTCAGCGGCGATGCTGTTTGCGGCACTCCCCATGGAATTTGCAGGGCATTGTGTACGTTGACCAGGTAATATGCCAGGGCCTAACAGTGGCTTGCGGAGAAGTAGCTGGGGTTTTAGGGTTTACAAGATGGTTCAGGTTCTGGTGCAACAAACATCAGGAATTGGACAAGTTGGCCTCTTCAGGCCTCAGGGACAACTCAGCAAGCAGTTGTTGTTCAGTTCGATTTGCTCAAGTTGCTGATTTTAATTTGTGGGTTTGCTTGAAAACGCCATGTGTTCTTGACATTTGTGCAGGCAAAAATGGCAGGTTTGGAGCACCAGGTGCACATCCTAAGCGCACAGTTGCAAAGGCTGCGGTTTGAGAACTCATCGCTATTGAATCAGAACGACCTGCTGTCCAAGGTGCTGGCCATGAAAGAGGGCCAGCTGAGCGTGCTGCGGCATGAGGCAAAGGTGGGTGTATTTCCAATTGAAGCCCATCCATCTCAAATAGGCAATGCATTGCCAAATCACCTAAAGCGTTGGGTGCAGAAGAGAGAGGGGCACAGCATCAGTGATAGGACAGCAGGCACATGTTGCTGTTGTCAAATTGCCCGGGCATGTGGGCAACAGCCACACAAGGTGGACTTGATGTGTAACACGCATGAATGTGGTCCATGTGCACAACATTGCGCAGAACACTATGTGCTTAAGTTACTCCCCAGTCCAAGAATGCCTTTATAACAGTTCTCAGCCAGTCTGTCGCCAGGCAGCTTGTGGTCAATGTTTCTTATCGAAGGCTTAATGGGCGGTTGATGCATGAATCTGGAACAGACCAGAGGTTTGATTGCCAGGCATGGTCTGTTCCACATGAGACTGGGCTCTGATGAGAACAGCACTTTGCTGTGCAAAATACGATCTGTCCTCAGATAAAGTCCTTTCTGTAACCAAATCTGGGCACATTCCACTGCATTGCCTGCTATGTTTAATCTTTGTGCACAGTCAGATACTGCATTTGGGGTTTGATCAGTTGATGACTTTGCAGCATAACATTTGCAGCCATCTTTTGACCTAGCAGCAGACACCAGCACACTGTAACACTACATTCCATGCTTTCTGCGGAAATGTGCGATATCTGTCTATGTGGTTAGTTCCCAGATCTTTGCAGCGCATCAACAGAAAGCAGGATCAGGAAGGAGCCTTTTGTGGACATCCACTGAAAACTTGCAGAAATTTGCCAAGAGCTGGAGTGAATCGCTGAAGTTTACGCCTCCAAGGTGTCATCAACAGTTGTTTTCCTTGTAGTCATTCAGCTATATGCTGCAAGCATTGGCACGATCTCACAGCTTGGACAGCATGGAGGCCTGAGTTCAAGTGCCAGTTCCAAGTTTCAGATCGCTCCCTGTAGCTTGATGGGGCTTGTGTATCCTGTAGCAGCAAAGTCCAATGCAGTGGTGAAGTCATGCATCGCTGCTGTTCATCCACAGGGAGATAGCATGATGAGAATTTGATGACCTACCGGTTAGCAGAAAGTGCCATGCACCCATTCTAGGCCCATCTGCTGCTTCCTTAACTTTTGCCAAGGACAGGAACCTGTTTATTGGCCTCGTTTGCCTTCCAATTTTGATTAAGTACTAGAGGGAGGGGATGTAGAAGGGGAATTGAACACAAAATAGGAATGCACATACCATCAACATTATGAATGATTGTGTTGAGAAGTCTCCTATTGCAGAAACATGTGGACATAACTATGACATCTGTGCTTTCAAGGCCAAAGGTGAAGATTCAACCTCTACAGATGTCAAACCGTGCCCACCTTGCTCCATGCGATCAGTGCTGGGTCAACAGGGTGCCATCGAGTCGGCGAGCATGTATACAGCTGAGGTTGTGATGAAGATGTCAATAGACGACGTGTGCCAGAAGTATAAGGAGTACGCGCAGAGGCTTTCCGAGCTGTTGCTGTTGGTGGACAAGCCAGGAGGGAGCCCAGAGGGGTCAAAAGAGATCAATCAAATCTTGGCAGATCTGGTGAGACCCGATGGTGGAAAGTGATATTTGATGGACATTTCCAAAACGTCCTTGCCAACATGCCTGTTGGAGATCATGACAGAACTTGGCCATCGTCCAAGAGTTAACTGATTGTTGGACAACAGGGCATTGTCACAAAGGTGCAAAGAACTGGGAGGACTGCCTGCAAACAATGATGAAACAAAGTCGAATACCTTTTCCCCAAGAAAGAAGTAAATTGATTTCTTATTTTTGATTTCTTGTTTCCAATATATTGCATCACATTCCAGGACGCAGGTGCCACCATTCCAGGCTCTTGGACTCGCATAAAACAAGCGTGCAGTTCCTGTTTTGTTGGTGCGTGCGGAGGAGTGCTTTTGTGATTCATTACTGTGAAAATTATGCTGGCACTTATCTTCTCAACATCACCACACTCTTGTTTGAAGTGAGTGGACATTTCTTGTGTACCATGTGGCATCGCATGGGACTCCAGACACTGAAATTTTGCTACATTTGCAGTTCTACATTACCCAAACACCTTCCTGCTGATATGAGGTGCTGTATCATGTGCATCAATGCTTGTTCCCAATACTTGCAACTGTGCATATCACAGATGACGTGGCACCGGTGTGTGCTGCAGACCCCTCTTGCATCCCGTTTGGTGTTTGGCATTGCTCATTTCTCAGTTTGTGCAACCTGGGCACCTCATTGTTGAGGTGGCTGCCTGGGGCGTGGTTTGGTGGCCCGTTGTCCTTGTTCCATTTATCCCCTTTGGTATGTGCTGCGGATCAGTGCACATTGAAATGACATTGAAGTTGTATCACCTTTGGAGCTGTTGTCAGCACAAACAGTACCGTTCCAGATGTGCTCAGGTGCCTGTTGGCTAGTAGTCAGTGCTGCAAGAATAATGGAAAACAAGTGGAGGCATCTGTGCTCATCATCTGGATGGCTGATAGGTGTCTGTTGTGTGGGTGCAGAGCGAACTGTTGTCGAAACTTGTGCTGTTAAAACCTGAGTATGGGGCCATGTTCGTTGGCCGGAACTTTGAATTTGGATGCACAGAGTTGCCAAATGAAACTGAAGCACAGAAGGCAACTGAAGGATTACTGGTGAGCACACAACTACAACTGGGCTGCAGCAGTGCAACTTGGATCTAAGTTTAACATTGGCTTCAAATATCTAAACCAGTTTCTGAAGTGTGCATTAATTCCATTGGTGTGGCGAATGCCGTCCATTTGCCTGACCAAGCATAGTAGGTTAAGAGAGGTGGGAGCTGCCATTGTGTGCATCATACAATAGGCCACACGTATGCCATGGGAAGTTCATGCCCACAGTCAAGGGGACTGCACGAACAACAACACAAGAAAGGCAGATGAGCAAGAGTAAGGAATGACTGAGGGGGCCTGCAGTTCTTTTGGTTTGACTTTTGAAGCAATCTCTTCCTTAATCATGTCCCACCAAAGTAGTATGTCTTGACTTGCTTGTTTTGTGGTGCAGAGGTGCCTGGAACTGAAGGATGAGCAACAGGAGAGGGTGGTGGCGCTTTACAGACAGTTTCGCACAAACATGCAGCGAATCAGAGAAAGACGTCGCCATCTGAACAACCAGTTGCAGGTGCTTCACCGCTTCGACCCATTGCAGGGCAGCCCACAGAAAGGAAGCTGCTGCTGTCACAGACAGGATCCGCACGGCGGTACACTTGTAACTCTTTTGTAGGCTAGAAGGATAAACATTGTTTTGATCATAGTTGCAATTGTTTCAAACAAGAAAACACCCAAACCCGCTGGTGACTAAAAGAAACATACCATCAATCTGGTGCCTTTTGAAGTGCTCGTTTGTGCTTCCAGCAGTCAATCTGCTGACAGCAGGCTTGCTGGTTGCTGCCTACAAGGGATCGTGCTTCAAGTGAGGGATGTCGTTCAGTCCTGGCATGATGACGAACGGACTGTGCAAATAGCAGCATTGTGTTAAAGCACAGAGAGATGGGCTCCAGCTGCTCAAAGATGATAGTGCTGGTAGATTGCACTGCACTTGATTAGCAGATCCTTCCTGCCATGCCCAATTTGTCAAAGTGTTGATTGTGTGGCTGTCTATGCGCTGTTTGCTGATATTGCTTTGAGAAGCAGTTGAACAGACCTGGGCAATTTTATGCCACAGTGCAGCACGATTTTCGCTCCTGTATGCACTTGCCCATCCAGGGCCAAATTTTATTTTGGAACTTGCCACATGAAGAGGAAAGGTGAAGAAAACAGCCCCCTTGTGTCAATTGACCTTGTGCCTGCAACTGTACGATCTACTCTGCAGCAATAAAGTGGGTGGGACTGCACCCCTGTCAGTCTCCTTGTGCAGCTTCGTTTCAAAATTTTGTGATGTGCTACAGAGTCAGCTTTTGGCAATGGAAGGGGAGTATGTGCCTGGCCTTGTGATGCACAGACTTGCCAAAGCATCGGTCCAGGTGGGCCAAGTTGGATCAATGGATAAACCTTAGGGGAGTCAACAAGTCGATTTTGGTACGCTCAACATCAAATTGACGCTTGGAGGGGAGGTCGTGGGGTTGAGAGGAGGAGGGGGGGGGAATGTCAGTTTGACGTTTTGCGTACCAAAATCGGTACAGGGTCATCTCTTGCTGTTGTCATACGCCATTTTATTCCTGTGCCTTGCTCATAGTGACAGCTATTGCTCATAGTGTCGAGTGGATGGTCACTTCCCTCGATTGCCAGAACCGATTTTCTTTATTTATTTTGGGTGCTTCCCTGTGCTGACTAGTGCTGTCGCAGAGGGTTTGCTCCCTTGCTCACTAATACGGCTCACTAATGTACATCGCTGAAATCCTTTGATGTGTGGACTGACTTCTGGGCTGCCAAGAAACAAGCTGCTTCCACACGCACATCGGCACTCAGCATTCCTCATGCCATGGTGTTCAAACACCACTAGTGTGAGGACACCTGTTGCTTCAGGCCTGAGAGATGCTGCATCATAATTTTGATGTGGGTTCGTCTTGCCAAAGTGATGAGGTCTTATTGGCCATTGTGTTACCATCTGACAACAGTTGTCGAAGAAACTTTGCTTCTTTCCGTTGCTTGCAGGAAAATGAGGTTTCCCGCTGTTGCATTTGTCATTGTTCCTCGGGGTCCCTGACACGGCCATAGGAGGCTTTGTGACCAGTCTTATTTTGTCCGAATGCTTGGCTTGTCAGACTTGAGCTGAGGCTCTGGCCTTCAAGGGCAATACGGGAGGTTTGCATGTCTATTATCTTTTGCTGATCCAGAGTTGGGGCTTAGGTCTGCCGTTTTTTTTGTTCATGTCTGAAGTTCCCAACTCACAGCAGAATTCCCGCTCAGGAGGCACCCAAAGGCATCTGTTTCGTCTTTGACAGATGGAGGAAGTCATCCAGCAGTTGAAGTCCAGTGTTGACTCGGAGCGCTTTGAGTACAGCAATCTGTGTGCTGCATTTTTTGCAGTGGTACGCACCCAACAACTGATGCACACCAGTGGCGCCATGAACTACTGCTGGTACCAACTGTGGAGCAGCGATCTGGGCACTTTCTGAATATTTCTGCATTGCCCTTGCGCTTTTAGTGGGTTGATAACCACTGCTCACTGTCCTTTCACTAAGACAGCCTTCATGCTGCCAGGGCTGCATGTGTTCAGTGCATGCTTGTCAGATCTTGACCATCCTTTCAAGCATTTTTCCTTGATGTGTGCTTTGCAACTCTGTTGTGCAACCATAGAGCAGCAAACGCTGACTGCATGGGAACCATTGGCAACAAAGCGGCAAGAGTGGTTGCTGGTGTGCCTGTGCAGGCTTTGACCACCTTGCAAGCGGCACGTATCTTCGTGCGTTCATATCCCCACTACCCCGATGTCATGGGACTGGCAATGTTGGTGGTACAGTCTGTGAAGGAAGATCCAGGCTGCGAGAGCGATGCCACTGGTGCGAGCACATAGTCGTGCCAGGCAACTGCCCCGTGTCGGCCGTAAGGAACCCTTAGAACGGCTTTATTGAATCTGTGGCAGCGCCATGGCTGTGCCACCTTCCTGCCACACAAGGGCCCTGGACCTGGAGGCCCAGGTCTCGCGTCCAGTTTAAAATTATGCGTTTCTCAGCGGGTTTGCAAAAGATTGTTCGGTGTGAGCTCGATCAAGAGGCTCTGCACACGCTCAGACTGCAGGGTCCTTTCTTGTTTGGGGTATTAGGAAAGGAGAAAATTGTTAAAACATAACAAATGCCCACGACTTTGGCTCCCCATGGGGCAATGCCGGGAGAGTGTGGCGTTTTGCAATTTTGCTCACGACGCTCCTGCTGCACTCCTTGATGGTGCTGCTTTTGGGGGATTGGAAAAGAGCTCCTTTGTCAGATGGTGCTGGCGCAAGACATGTGGGGCCTGCACCTGGATGGGCTGGGCTGGGCGTGTTTAGAGTGGGGATGGCCGATGGGTTACCTGCAGTGGGCGACGGTCTCATGATCGCCTGACAGGCGGTAGTGGCCAGGAAACAGCAAGGGCAGGACCAAGACAAGTATGGCTGTGAGGCCGGGATAGGTGGGGCTGGGCGGGAAATGAAACCTCCATTGTTTTGGCGAATTTGTGTACAGTAAATGTTCTGTGCCCTTTGCACGGGGGATAGCAGAATGGTCTGCAGGTGGTGGTCGTTCACAAGGGTTTTTGTGGCGCCTTGGCGTTTAGGCGGGAAGACCAAGCGCCAGATGCAGAGCTGCGGCGGTTTGTTTAACTCTGACGCCCTGCCGGCCCATTTTGACAGGAGCCTTGCAGATCCGGATTCGTTGAACAGTCACACGTGTGGACGAGGTGCATCGCAGCCCGTGCTATTCTTGTTTCAATGCCAATCCCACGAATGCGACCGTCAACACCCCTGGGCGTGCGCCTCCAGTGACAGTGAAGCCGCTCCATGGCCTGAGCCATGCGCACCAACAGAACGGCCTTTCCCCGTCCATCGCATTGTAGGACAAGTCAGATTAATGTAGGGAACGTGCAGAGCAATGGGCGCGCTGCAATCGCCGGGCAGCGGGCCGTGTTTCCGATTCAAAACAGATGCAGAATTGACGAGACGCGACTGTCCTTGGAATTTGAGGGCACTCGAGACAGTGACACACAGCGCCCCTCGCCTCTGCCGCGCGGCCCTCATGGGCGTTGCTTCTCCGGTATTGGCGGCAGGACAGCCGGCTTGCAACAGCCCGGACGGGATCCAGGAACGTCGGCGGTGGGGATGAGGTCCTTCGCCCTGGCCTCCTTGCCGTCCCTGGAGGCAGCTACACCAGTCGCAGCGCAGCTCGCTCTCCTGCGTCACAGTGAAACGGGCATCAACCTTTTAGCATGAAAAAAACCCCGGGACACAATTGTGACGTCCGCATTTTGGGGCTGTGCATTGCGTGAAGCGGTTACCTTGGGAACGATGTTTTGGAATGAGGGTCCTTGATCGCCTTCAGGCGCTCAGACTTGTCCTCTCTGCTGACAAGTGTAAACGGATTCATCCCAAGTTCACAGTGCCAATTTTCGTCAAACGACCAAAACGGGGGTTGCATTGCAGGCGACGCGTGATAATGCCAGGTTGATGCAGCGTTTGAATGGGCGCGCTGCCCATCAATGGGCTGCTGCAGGCAGGGGGTTACGGCTAGAATTGATTGAGTGTTATTAATAACTGAGTGCATGAAAAGATGATGAAGCACTAGGAATTGCATTAAGGATGTTGATGAATGGACGGAGTATAAAGAACAGAACGCTTGTTGTCCTTTTGCCTCGACTGTGAACCGTTGTCGTGGACTTGAGCGTACAATTCCCGTTCAGGGATGGCCACCCTCGATCCTGCCTGCCTTCGTCAGGGGCAAGGCCCAGGCCCACATCTTTCCGTCACGTCAAGCCCGGTGGTCCCAAATATGATGGGGATGAAATGGCAGTGCCCGGCATTCTCGAGCATCCTCGCTCAAGCCCGTCACCTCGTTTTTCGACAGCTGCAACGTGCCTCCATCACTTCTACCCGAATAGCTTTCACTTATCATTCCCTTTCTTTTGCCAAATACGTCTATGTATCTCATTGCGATTATCTTGGCGCAATGTGTCTCCCTATATTTGTGTCTTTGAGCCGAGGGTCTCAAGCTCACGATGCGTCGAATTGTCGTTGTTTTGTCGCCGTTTTCTTTGCTTGCACCCCTTCAGGATTCAGTTGTTTTTTCCTTTAAACGCCGTCAGTCAAGCCATTCCACACGTCGAAGCAATAACATATTGAGTCTACAGGCAAAATAAGTGCACCAAGCTAACGCAAGGCTGCCTCTGACTTCAGCCACTCGCCTGCCCGAGAGTGACCATCCCACCTGTCGGTAACCAGGGGTGGCAGGGTCGCCAGTCTTCGCCTCCCTCCGAATTTCCTCCTGTGTCATGAGCAAAGTGCAGGAGGAAAAATCGGCCAAAATATACGGAATCGAACCGCTTAAGAGTCGGGTAAAACCGAGTCAAACGTGCAAAAATCATGTGCGCTCAATCGATCGTCACTACACGGTCCACTGCCAGTTTAAACACGACAAATACAAGATTCCACACGAGTTTTACGCGATTTTCAATCGTGTTACGCGCTATACGATTTTCAAAACCGTGTACTTGGCCTGTTTTTCACTAGTGGCGTGGGCTTGTGAGCCGTTCTTCCCCACGCTGCTTGAGCCATGTTACACCAGCATTGCGGTGTTTTTCTTGATATGAAGCATATTTGTAGTGGGCCGTACTGCCCCAACAACACAATTTTAGGGAAGATATTTCTGATTATAATATGCGCAGCACTCAACGGAGGCTGAAACGAGGGCCGTGGATGCCGAAAAGGATGTTCAGTTGCAACAACATCAAATAA
This sequence comes from Ostreobium quekettii, assembly GCA_905146915.1. Taxonomy (NCBI): domain Eukaryota; kingdom Viridiplantae; phylum Chlorophyta; class Ulvophyceae; order Bryopsidales; family Ostreobiaceae; genus Ostreobium; species Ostreobium quekettii. The sequence continues at coordinate 32,104 of CAJHUC010002774.1, forward strand.
AGGCAGAAAGAGGGGATGAAACGATGCCAATTCGTGCCCGTCATGCGAGGAAGCATGTCCCGGGACCACATGACACTCGCTTGAGAACAAGTGGTACCTCAAATCCTTTGACTACATTTGTCACGTAAACATGACAAAACACTGGCCTGGCACCTTAGGGGCGATGTTGGGCAAGAAGTTGGTACTAAAGTTTTGCTTTTTAGCGCTTGTTGATTCATGACAGATTCTTGCGGCTATCAATCTCGCCTGTGCAGTACAGTCAGTCTCTTGAACTACTTGGCTAAACCGCACCTGCGCCCATGCAATCAGTAGGAGGCGATCGTGTCTCTGTGTTGCCACGTGTCAAGGTGAACCCGACAGTATCTAAGATTTTAGTGACACACTCCGAGGCATCCAAGCTGACAAGCGCTTCACAAGTAGCATTAGCCAAAATGGAAGTTCCAGTTCAACTGCTGAGGAACCGTGGCAGTGTATCAACGAGCAGCGTCAGTGAGCACCAGCGCAATGTACACTGCCGCGCGTCCCACCTGGCAAGAGATGTGTTGCGTCGATACTGCTGCAGCAGCTGCTTGTCTGCTTCGGCGCTGTGCCCAAGGGGCGACTGTCCGTCAGCGTCGAATGGGGGAGTCTGTTGACAGGACGTGTCCACGGACATCGTGGGGAGCGCCGCTTGATTGTGGTCGCCGCCTCCTGTTGGGGATGCCTGAGAAGCTTTCGCGTTGTCCCCCATTCGGCTCCGCATAATGGCCATCGACACCGCGTCTCCTGCGGAGAATCCTGAGATCACAATTTGTCGACAGTCCTTGAAAAAACGCAGCCCGTGAACTGTGAACTGCTCGGGCGACAGCAGACGCAGCAACGCGCGAAGAACATTTATTCGTTGGGGCACGGTTACACACGGCGCGTCCAGCGCGGGGCACTTCTCCAGTGCATTGATTTTGGACATTGCTCCGGGTCTTCTGTGTGCGCTTTCTCCATTTTCACCTGCGTTCGGATATTGGATTGGAAATGGCGTGTTGGATGTCGGGGACATTGCGCTTTGGGATATGTGCCCTGACACAGCCTAGAAATTTCGAAAGGGCTGCGCCGAATCGCAAGAGAGCTGCGCTGCTCCGCCCACATTCTGTGCTTTTATGCCAGGCTTTCTGCTTTCTAATACATGCTAAAGAGCTTCATGCGCTGCAGCCATAGGCACCCTATGTGCCCAAAACTACAGATGAGCTTCAGATATGCACCTCCTCTCGAAACTTGTCAATGCCTTGCAGAAGAATTTCAGTTCCAATTTGGATATGGAATGTCTTTGTGCTCCAAGTTTCGTTTCCTGCCTGTTTTCGCTTCCGCTCACTCTGCGTTTATTGCACCAGTCGCTAATTGGTGAATGGCTCCTCGAATTCCCTGAATGTCTATCGTGCACATTCAGTGCCGAGGTACGGTCAACCATGAATTGATGCATTGCTAGGTGCTGTAACTTCGCCCATCATAGTAGGCACTAGCTCATGCCCAGCGTTCGCTTTGTTGACACAGATCTCCATTTCTCGAGGTCGTATTATTGCTCGGCCCAAGCAGGAGCGCGATCAGGGTCCTCTGAAAAGAAAATTTCTTGCAACTCAACTGTGACCAGCGTGGCAACCGCGTCGCTGTGCAGAAAACGGGCATCGGCACATTCCTGAGGCCCATTGCGCGTCGCAACAGCGCACCACAACTCGCAACGCAAGGTGCACTGTCGCATCTGTTCCCTTTCTACCCCCCACCCACCGCCCCCCTCCTTCCCCCCGACTTGGACATGGGACCATGAACAATCGATTGCAAACAAACAATCGGCTCTGCTTTCAGGCCCGTCATCGCATATCTGTGCACGGGGTGTGTTTTGCCACTGTCGGGTAAATGTTATTCGATGGATTTCCGCACACAGACACACACACGCCTCCCACCTTTGCCCTCCCAGTCGCTCAGAACGAGCCTCAGCGAGTCGTGCACAGGATCGCTGCGCTCACGGCCGCCCTCCCCGCCTCCCCGCGCCATCTCGTCGTCCTCCGACACCGCGGCTTTAATGCCACTC
>CAJHUC010002775.1:0-39108 GCA_905146915.1 Ostreobium quekettii
TAATGTAGTGGCGACAAGAGTGCAGAACGTTGGGCCGAAGGCCCAACTTTTGGACTGGTTTTGGAAGCTGTAGCAACTTCCCAAAAGAATACAGGCTATGGCGCGTCAACATGTTCACATGGCGTATGAAAGGTGTTTTGTCACCATGGGACGGACAAAAATGGGGAGAAAGGCAGAAGATCCATAGCATTTGCTTTACCGCAACAGTGACAACCTCCCATCAAGTTCTCCATAACAGCCTCCCTCCCAGGAAGTCAGTCCTCGCAACTACTTCAATGCCGTCAGCCATTACAAGGGTACGGAACTTAAGCCAAAAATTCGGCGGACTTGGCTTAAAAAAAGCCGATCTGTTGACATTGTCAATATTACCAGGTCCCTGGTAATTAATTCGCAGGGACCTTCAGGGCTCGTGGCATCGGCCGATCACCTGAACCCTGGCACAACGTACCTCACCATACCCACTATCTTTGTGCACTTTAATGTCCCGCCGAATGGAAAGCCGGAAAATTGAGGGCGCCACCTGTGATTATGATGATGACATGATGATACGCGCCCATCACTATCAGAAATCGCCATGTCTGCAATGCCAGCGGCAATGCCATTTTGACACAAAGTGGCGCCATCACAGTCCCTACAATGGCATAAAGTAGATTTGATGGCATATGGTGTAAAATATGTGATGTAAAATGGCAGCGCAGTTGGCATCGCAAGATTATCGGTTTCTGCAGGTGCATGGATGGTTTCTGCAGCATGAATACCGTGCTCTAGATGACTACGCGCCTCCATGAAGATGCTCCGACTAGGTATGGCATCAACGTCGTTCTTCTCTTACAGCACATTGGCCTTGCAGTGCCTAGAAATTTCGAACTGTGGTCTTTGCGACTTATGCACATAATATGAAAGCCTTTGCTGCCCCAGCAAGCAATTCTGGACACGAAGGCTGGTGGCGATCGTGCTGCAGTGACATAGGCGAAGCGCCGGGCCATGAAGTTGAGAAAGTGGCAAAGACTGCTCTCTTCCTCGATATTCCGCACACCGAAGTTTCCCTTCAGTGTTGAATGCGCTCGAACTATATCAACATTCAGGATGCAAATGGGAACATGATGCAACAATAACCTGATACAAACGATTGCTTACATAAACATCGGGCGAACACCCCAAAGTCAACCACATGCCTCGAGGGTGCCACTACATGTTGCTTGCACACCAACGCAGAGTAAGAATGAATGGGCATACATCCTGGCATACGTCAGTTGTCACCACTCAGGTAAGGCTTGTAGGCAGTAAACTTGGGAGCCGTGCCTCTGGCCATTCGCGTTGCCAAGTTCCAGAAAGTTGATGGTGAGAATTTGCGCATGTCAGAAAGAGAACGGATTCAGGGAAGGATAGGTGCAGATCGCTCACGCGAACGTTTCGATTGTGGGTAGACATTATAATGGCATTTACTGGTATAAATGCAGTGGACGCAATTGCAGCTTGCAGGCTTGTCATTCACGTTTACGTTTTATGCGGCAAAACGTAAATTTAAATAATAGGCTACGATGTTAGAAAACACCATCTTTGCGATGCCAGCTGTGATGCTATTTTGACACAAAGTGATGCCATCTCAGTGATTGAGATGGCATCAATTAGTGTCAGATGGCATCGCAGTTGGCATCGCAAGAAAGTCTGTTTCTACTGGTGCTGTCACTGGGAGAAAACGGCAGGATGGCGATGCCAACTGCGATGCCATTTTGACACAAAATGATGCTGTCACAGTGATTGCGATGGCATAAAAACGGCTGCGATGGCATCAATTAGTGTCAAATTGCGTCGCAATTGGCATCGCAAACAGACTGCTTTCTACTGGTGTATGTCTACGCCTGGATTTACGTTTTCGCGGCTTGTTGTCACACACATGTTACACGATAAAAGTCGCATGCAATGATCTGTCCTCCGCCTCCTCGAGCACACGCAACACAGCGTCGACTTCCCACTCGACAACGGCCACGACGGTGTGGAGCGAAAGTTCGTTTTCTGCCCATTCCAACGCGTCTGCCTGCCACTCCCCAAACTCGCGAAGGCTGCATGTACTGTCCCTATGTACAAGGGGCTCCATCTATGTTTTATTAACGTATACCGTCGAATACATATTTTTACACGCTTTTACACGTAAAGAAGTAAAAACTATTTCTACGCATAAAAGTTAAATACTATGTGTGTTTACAGCGTAAATAACAAGCCTGAAAGCTTGAGCAGTATTGTTCAAGATTAGGCTGGGTCAAAGGACTTGAGAAGAATGACGAGGACGCTCCGGTTCGATATTGCAAGAATGCAGTCCAGTTGTCGGTCCAAGATTGCAGCTGAGGCTGGTTATCAGTCTAAATCACAGATGCCGAGCTGTCGCACCGGACACTTGAGGAGCAAAAATTCAATAGCTTTCCATCTGGAGGCTACCGGAAGTTCCCATTGGAAGTTGCTTCTGAGTGGACGTTGTATACAACTTTCAGTACTTCCTCAATCAGAAAATTCCCACTAAAATTCGCAGATATGCAGAGGTAATTCTCCCACGTAAATTAGGAATCACGCATAATCCCCTCCTTTGGCATGGTCAGAAATGGGACCTATTGAGGAAGGAGAAGTAGAAAATAAATCTGCCAAAATTGGCAAAACAATAAAAAACCCATTGCCCAGTAGAATCTATTTTCTAACTGAAGGTCCATTGGAGACCCATTAAACATATCGTTGGTCATTTCATGATCGCCATTCAGCAATGCATTGCCCACGTGCACTGCGCAATGGCTGCTTGGGTATCCCATCGGGGCAACTGTAGAACATGAATCACCATGAACCACAATGGCATTTGATTTGATGCAGATCCAAAAGCACCTGTGTCACGCTGGCCTGCCCATCGCATGAGCATGACAAGCTCCATGGTGTTCGAGTACTGGGATTCGAATTCTTGGTGTAGAATTTCAGAAACAGCCACCGCTGGGAGCTTTGACGCATCAATGAGACGAGAAGCTTCAGGCTTTCTGGAATGTTATGATGACACTTGAATTGCAACGCCAAATGCTTGCTCCCCCTCAACAGCGACATTATTGTGCCAGACTGTTGGGGTACAGACCACAAGCACGGAGACGTGACAGAGGTGAGACAGAGACGGACACAGTGATGGAGATGGCGACGGAGACAAGAATACAAATGGAGACCGTCCACCATAGGGCAATGTAAGCCCTCAACCCGTTTCTAAGTCCTAAGTCCCAAAGTTGGTTTTAGGGTTTGGGGTCCCCAGTACGGAGACAGTGATGGAGATGGAGATCTCTGTCTCCATGATTACGACATCCATCTCCAGAAGACCTGTCTAGACGGGTCAGGAATGGGCTGTGGGGCGTGTTTTTTTTGGGTTTAGGGTGTGTATATACTGCTTTCCGTCTCCATCCCATTTCCATCATGTACTCGCACTCATAGTCCTTATCCGCAACACAATCCTTCCCATGTCAGGCTGCGACTGTGTTGTGGGCGCATTTAATTTGATGCAATCGTGACACTATTTTTGTCTCCATGATTGAATTTAATGAGTTTGGTACATTGGCCTTGATGTTTGACGTGGCAAGGCATCCTGTCTTTCAGTGCTTGATAGCATCGGTAGATCTCGAGGCATCAGAAATGCCAACAGATCTTGTATTTTAACGGCTGGTCATGTGAACGGCAGGGCTCCGAACCTGTTGCTTCAGGTGGGCTTTGACGGACTTGCCATGCGTGTCTCGACCCCAGACGGTCCCACACCAGCGGCACAACGTCTCGCCTGTTTCAGACTGCGACCTCACACAAATTACGTACTGTCCCATGATTCCTCACGAAGCGCCTTGTACTTCCTGGTTAACCCTCACGTAAAGCCGGCAAGCGACTGGCGTCGACCACCACCTCAGGAGCGCGACCCTTAACATCACGATCTGGGACAACAACGGCACTGGGGGGACGCAACACAAGGTTGCCGACGGGGCTAAAGGGCGCGCCCGCCTGCAAACACGCGACTAAGCCCCCGACCTCGCAAGGGGGCTTTCTGGGCGGCGGTACACTCCTCTTGTGCCAATTTGGAGGTCGAGGTGGGAATCATCGGCTCCCAACCATCTCCGCGCGGCGATAGCGAACGGAGCAGTTCTCTCCTGTGACTGGGCGGCCTGGCGTGCCTTGTTCCGTGATCGGCGCCATCAAGATCCCAACAACTACCCGAAGCCGCGCTTTGGCCGACGCGTTCTCTGTCGGCGAGCCTGAGCTAGAAAGATGGCGACTTGACGCCCTGTTGCACTGTCCTGAATGTCGTCTCTTGCTGCGGTTGAATGCTTTTGCTCCAGGCGCACTGGCCCCTCATCTTGATGCCCTCGAGAAAAGCGTTGCGCACTTGCAGCTTTCAACCGAAACGTGGCGGCTCCTGTTGGCTGTGTTCGGAAGCGCTGCGTATCCCCTGTTCCCTACCATTTGGCTACGCATCCGCTATTTCTGTTGTCCTGGCCTACAGAGTGCTTGGGCATCGTGCGCCACGTTGATCACTGCGTTTCCCTTCACTGCTTGGAAGGCGCTCTCTCTTGGTGAAGTCTTTACACGGTTCTGTGACAGCAAATCGTGGCAAATCCTGTGACATCCTTTTTGTTTGAAGCGCTGCCCCCGAGAGTCGGATTCTTATTGGCAGCTATTGAGGTTTGGCTGGCAAAAAAGTGTCAACGAGTGTCGCCATTGAAACTCTCAAACGTCATTTTCACAAGCCCACACGCCAGTCGTGCCTTTCCGTGAAGCATAGAATGTATCCCAATGGATGTTGCACAGTTCAACAACTTTCCCAAGAGTTGCCTGAATCAATACAAGCCGATAGTTGCTTGCACCTCCACCCTTCAGTCCTTGGTCACCGTCAGCCGACTTGGCCGATTTGTTGAAAGAAAGTGCGACTGTGTTACATGCTGGCAACAGTGGCCAAGATGACTTACGCCGTCACAAGTATCACCATCGCCACTACTCTTCAGGTTGTGCAATTGGTCGATGCGCAGACTACTGATTTCGAGACGCAATACTTGCCGTTCTTTGTGTCCTTCACTGCCTCCAAAGTGCACTTGTCATGGCTGTTCTGGCAGTTGTTGTCCATGCAGCTTATCATGATCAGCTTGCCCTGCAGGCAGTGGTACTTGGCGCCTTCATCGCTCACCGTTAACATGAAAGTCGCCGTCATTGGTACTGGCTCTGTGGGGTCCTGCCTGGGGGGCCAGCTGTTGAAAGCTGGCCACAGCATCAAGTATGGAAGCCGGAACCCATCGTCAGAGAATATGGCAGCACTCATTCAGAAACAACCCGGGACAAGCGGAGCAGCCATCGCTGATGCCGTTGATTGGGGGGAGGCCATCATAGTGGCAGTCAAAAGTGGGTGTTTGTGAATTACACAAATTGGACTTGTGGACATCCGAATTTCTGCCAAAAAAGCAGTAACAAAACCTGCAGTGGAGGAGCATCCAGCATTCTGTCAATTGTGCTGAAGCCCAGCAAGCCCAAGGTGGGCTCTGAGTCGGGAATTGGCAACAGGCAGTGAGGGTGGTAATCTCCTTGCAGGTTTTGAGCCCCTGTGAGTGATCTTTGTAGTGCTCAGTTGAAAACGCTCAGACACTGCTGTCAATGTGCATTTATTGAACAGGGCTTACATGTTGATCGTTGGCACCCATTGGGCCCAATACAGCTGTCCTGACTGCTGTGAATGTCTGTTGCCCTGTATTGCAGTGCCACCTGAAGACGCCGGCATCCAAGCTTTTGCTGCTTCTCTTGGGCCAGGTGCCAAGGGCAAGGTTGTCCTTGATACAACTAACGCGACAACACCCTTCCCAGAATGCGAGCTTCGCTGGCAGCAGGCGACCTCAGGTGGGCTTGCCAACAAGGCCTGTGGATCACACAGCCTCACTTCAGGGCAAACGATTTTTTCTGTGTCTGTCAATGCAACAGAGATGCACCACTTGTTAGGCTTTGCTCTAGGTGCTCTGTGAGTCAAATGTATTCGCTTGTTGTCCAATTGTGAGCCATCAACAGGTTGTAAGAGTTCAGAGAATCCCTTGGCTTGCTCTGAGAGCTGCCCCCATAACAGAACTGCTGGCCCACTGCCAAAGCCCAGAGCCCCTCAGAGTCCTGATGACCCCACCAGCGCTTCGATGCTGCCAGCAGCGCTACTTGCTCTTCTAAACTTGCACATATTTGGGGATTGCCACATCTTGCGCTCATCCTGAACTTGCGCAAGATCGTGCACACTGCGATCTCGCTCAGCAGAGAAGATCGATCATCTCAGTGGTCTTGCACACAGGTGGAGAGGTGCTGGCTGCGGCCCTGCCAGATTCGTTCGTTTTCAAGGCGTGGAACACCACCGGTGTGGAGCACATGCACGCCCCCGACGGCAGTGCGATAAACGGCCAGCAGCTGGCCATGCTGTATGCCGGGGCACCAGAGAAGAAGGACGTCGCTGAGGAGCTGGTGCGCGCATCTGGATTCGAGCCAGCGTATGTGGGGCCCATCCGCTACGCACGCAACCTTGAGGTGAGAGCATATGAAATGAGTACATAATGGAAAGAAACACTTTTTGAATGGGTCCATGCTGGTCATCGCCTGCAAGTTGCACCGGCCCTATTTGTGATTCGAAGGAAAACTTGAACAAAGGAGCTTGGCAGCCTTGGGGTGCATGAAAACTGGGAGTGTTGGTGACATTTGTCAGAAATGGAGAAATGATTGATCCTATGCAAGTGAATGTGAAGTGCACAGAGTGTGCACACTTTGTGCGCTCTGATGGAAACACTGCTTTTGCAATGCTTTTTGAAAACTAAGTGGCACCATCACAGTGATTGTGATGGCATCGAAGAAACTGCAATGCCATCTTTTCTTGTCAAAAGGCACCACAGTTGGCGGTGCTGATGGGATTTTGCAACGGTGTCGGCTCTTTTGGTGTGGTCGTTTGTGGGCGTTGGAGGATGCTGTATTGATGCTATGAACGCACGTGTACACAAATGTGATTTTTGCGTGAAGATTGCAAGCTGATGAGGCAGCGCAGTGGTGCACCTCCTTGATGCACTCTGGGAGCATGTAATGTGTGTACCAAAAATTTGTCTTCCCCTTTTCGGTGCACGGCTTAAGACTCATCTTGGATGACATGAGTACAGGGCTCAGCATTCAATATCACTTTACTGCGTCCATTTCACCCAAAGATTATTTCTTTTTCACCATCGTGAGCAGCTTTAATCAAGTAGAAATGAAGCAGCTCATCACACCAGATGGAAGAACATCGTGCACTCAGCAAAATAGCCTCTGTGTGTGCACGTTTCATAGACTTTGGAAGTGTACATCTGGTGGCTGATGCTGTAAAGATCCGGCTGCTGCGGACGCACAAGCATTACCAGCTACACCATGTGGCATCAGCCCAAGAAAACCTTTGTTATATGCCACGTCCTAAAGCGGGACCTGGCCATGCAACTGCTGTGGTGCTGATCGCTTTGCCTGTCTGCCATGCTTGGGCCATTTCCCACCAAGGTTTGGTCACATACGACGGGAAATGCCATCAACTGTTTCATTCTTGCTGTGCTGCAGGCGATTGCAGAACTGTGGATCCATCTTAGCATGAAGGTGATGGGGCAGACCGATGAGGATTGGGGCAAGAATTTTCATTTCCAAGCAATCAGGAAAGTTTGAAAGCTCGTGCTCAGATATGGTCGATGACCGACAACAAGTCGATGGACAATTGCTGGACTCTTGGCCCTTGTCTGCTCGCACTATCTCTGCGGAGTGCGGATCACAGGCTGATTTCGTGGCTTCGGTCACTTGCGTTGAAACACCCTCTGCTGTTTCTTGGATTGCGAGTTTTGGCGGGCTTGTGGTAAATGTGTGCAGAGTGGGAGGGAAAGTTTTATGACGTCGAGGAAATTGTGCCTTTGACGCGCGTTGCTTTTGGACATGGTGCGCACATTGCACCCACGTGCATAGATGGCCTTTGGGACGTAGGCATGACTGTAGTTGGCTCAAACATGCTATTGCACGTTGGAATTGTACGTGAAGGACGCTTGTGACTTGCAATGTCTAAGCGACTAATCTAAGCGTCCTAAATTCTTTATAAGCGCAAGTTCCATTCTTGACTATGGCAGCGTGGCACACTTGTTTGGGAAGCGAAATTTTGCATGTGCTCGTGAAATATTCCGCGCAATACTGCCAGACACCCTCTGCCAGTATTATATAATTTGTACTGGCAAACTGTGCTTTCCCTGACAGTGACGCAATCTTGACGAGTGAACGGTGTTGGTGTATTAGCCATCCCTACAGCGTTTGCTATCAGTTCACAGATAGTTCTACTGCTGCAAGCGCCGCTCCACGCCAGTCGCACTACCGTGTCAGAATCCATCATTTATTCCATGCCAACAAAATTGCACACACATGGAGAGCGCCTGGAGAACCTTAGTACTTAGAGCAGCTGCTTCGAGTAGTGCCTTGAAAAGAACGTGTCTTCCATCAGTTGGTGCCTTCGAGACGAAAAAAAGGGAATGGGCAAGTTCGGATTGCCAAATGTGGGCCATCAACATGACAAGAGCAGTTCTGTATTGTCCCAAGCATGCCATGGCATGATCACAAACGGCAACAGCACGTGGCAATTACCGCCATTGATATGCTGTCACCTACATGCAGTAGCTGAATTCTTAAACCTTGGTGGCTAGCTGTGGAATAGGTGTGAAACAACAACGCTCAATTCAGGCCACTGCTTCATTCATGTGCACCCCGTGGCAAGAGCAACGCATGGAACACATGGTGTCAACATCCCGATTCCCAACAATGGCACAAACGACAGCCATCATTGTGTTGGGTGATGAGTGTCATAACAATTGAAAACCATGCGAACATTGCTGAGTGCGCGCCTCCTGCCAACAAATGCACATGGTGCAGATATATTCCCGACCGAATCGAAAAATACTGTGTGCAATACACACTAGAGTCCCAATCTCTGGCGATGTCTCCAGATTTTCATGGGGACGGGGTGTGGGACGTCACCGACCTGGGGTGGGGACGTCGCCACGTAGAGGGGGGTGTGCGTCCCCCAGAGTTCCCGTCAGTGCACGTCGCCAGGCGTCCCCGAATTCCGTCCCCGCCTGGCAGAGGCTTCACGTCCCCAGCATCCCCACGACCCCACGTCACCAGGCGTCCCCGTATATTGTTGCCGGGCGGCCGAGGAGGAGCATTCCCGCGTCCCCACGTCCCCACGGGAGTGCGGGCCTCAAGGGCCCCCAAAGGGGACGGGGTGACGTGGGTCCCCGCACCCCCACGTCCCCACGTCGCCACGTCCCCACGTCCCCGCGCCCCCATATCCCCACGTCCCCATGTCCCCACGTTGCCACGTCCCCACGTCCCCGCGTCCCTGCGTCCCTGCGTCCCCGCATCCCCACGTCTGCTCTTAACTCGCCCTGGTGTAGGAGCAAGACACAAGAACCCCCAAACCACAAAATTGTAAGAGCCAAAGATTACTTAGGCCACATGATAAGAAGGCCAAACGCAAACCACAAGCAAATGAATGCAATGCATGCAAGGCAAGAAAGGTACAAACATTTAGGAAAACAAAGAAAAGTGGGAGGAAAACAAACAGCCCAAATTATGCTAGAGCGAGCCATGGAACACACAAACCCGTAATGTAATGCACAAGAGCATAGGCATGCCCCTGACGAGGCAAAGTATAGCAGGCTTGTTACGTTGACGTTTACGTTTTAGCTATACGTTTTATGGCATGAAATGTGAATTTGCAATGTAAATAACAATCCGTATTCATGGCATAAAGGCCTAGCCTGCAGAATAGCACTGCATGCTAGAGGTGGCCACCTGGATCCATTAATAGCAGATGGGGGTTGCCGTCCGTTAATATCCGTTAATTTAGTGGACCCCGCTTCTCTGTTGCTGACGTGGTATGGATGGCAGCGGACGGCTGGCCCCAATTAGCGGACTTTGCAGATTCTGCTTGGGTGTTAACGGGTATTCTCTTACGGACCGGAAGCCACGTACCCCATCTGCTAATTTAGCGGATGACAGCGGACGTGTGTACTGAATCAGTGGATGACAACAGAGCCCATGCAGTAAGTACTGATTCCGAATCTGGGGATCTAGTTGATTGCCAGCGTGGCTCAGCCAGGGTCCGCAGACAGCGGACCTTGGCTGTGACTGCACACATATTTTGTTGCCCTCCTGTTGCCATCCGCCGTCTCCAACCCTTGCCGCCCTACGCTTGGTTCCTGGACCCACCAGGTGAGGCATACCGCGCTCTCCTGCTTCAAGCCGCAGCATGGGCAAGGCAAGAGAATGCCCTTAGTACCGCCTGCAGTGGCGGGAAATGCCGGGCCGCACGGGGGAAGGGGGGTCTCGGATGATCTGTTGGCTGAAAACCTATGTGTGGCCGGATTCAATCCACCGGTGATGCACAGGCATAGCGCGCTATCCTGTTTTGTGGCCAGGGCAATGCCCTCAGTACCGCCTGTTGTGGTGGGAAATTCTGGGACGTGGGGGGTGTTGGGGGGGTCTCGGATGATCTGTTGGCCGAAAACCTATGTGTGGCCGGATTCAATCCGCCGGTGATGCACAAGCATAGCGCGTTATCCTGCTTTGTGGCCAGGGCAATATCCTTAGTACCGCCTGCTGTGGTGGGAAATTCCGGGCAGAGTGGGGTGCTGGGGAAACTCAGATTATTTGTGGACTGGAAACCTATGCGTGGCCGGATTCAAGCCGCCGAGCGATGCACAAGCATACCGCGGTGTCCCGCTTCACGGCGCCCTGTGGCCAGGGCAACGCCCTCAGTACCGCCTGCTCTGGCGGGGAATTCTAGGCTGGGGGGGTGTTAAAAAGGGGGGGGTCTTGGATTATCTGTGGACTTTGAAAACCTGGGTGTCGGCGGATTCAATCCGGCGAGTGATACGTGGGCATAGTGTGGGCTTCTGCTTCGGGCCGCCTGCTTTACTGGGAAATTCTCCCCGGGGAGGGGCGGATTATGTGTGGACTTTGGAAACCTGGTGGCACATGGCCGGGTGGGAAGATCATGGCCGGGGATTGACTTCACTCCGGGATTTTGCCTGCGACCCTCACCACCTGTGTTACTATATTCGCAGAGTCCTCAGGCGCTACCAATGCTGAAACGGAAAGCAGGCAGGGGCGCCTTGAACACGATGGACGTGTAGGTGCGGTGGACGTGTACCTCTGTGCAGCAAGCCTGAGTGCCGCCTATTGTGGCTGGGTGCTATAGGCAACATCGCGGGATGTCGGGTACGGTCGCAATCTTGATTCTAAGGCTGGTAATCCAAGGCTTGAATGCCTCTGGCTGGAAACCATGCATCCATTCGGGCACCTACTATCCTGCATATAAGTTGAACATGTACTTAACGTTGTGTCTGGTGTTGCAGCCTCACCAAGTTGCGTCAATGCAGATCCAGAAACCATCGGGAGGGGGATGGCGAGTGCAGAGGAGCAGCAAGACGAACCCTCACTTGGTGAGTGGATTGCCGTTTACGCTTGCAGAACCGTATTTCACTGCCGACTTTTGGCAGCTATGGTTGTGGCTGTGTGTGTTTGTGGGTGGGTAGGGTACCGCTCCATTCTGGCATGGCCACCTCGTTGGTGGCAGTACCCGCCATCACATGGCTGGGGAAACCTTGGCAGTTCGTTCCTTCCATATAGCCATGCATTGCACAGGGTGCACCACTTGTCGCTGCAATACCCATCGTCTTTGCTTAGATGCCACCAGCATTATTTGGCAGTACCCACCGCCACCTGGCTGGGGAAATCTTACCACTTTGTTACTTTTATTTGGCTGCACACTGTACGGGGTGCGTTATGTGTCGTTGCAATACCCATCGCCTTTTTTTTCCTTATGTGTCACCACCATTTTGTGGCAGTACCCATTGTCCCCTGGCTGGGGAACCTTAGCAATTCATTCCCTTTATGTGGCCGTGCATTGTACAGGGTGTGTTGCACGCCCTGCAATGCCCAACGCCTTTCTTTGCTTAGATGCCACCACCAATATGTGGCAGTACCTGGCATCAGCTGCCTGGGGAAGCCTTCCCAGTTTGCTCCTTTTATTTCGCCGTGCATTGTTCAAGGTGTGCTGTATGTCCCTGCAGTACCCATTGCTTGTTTTTCCTTATGTGGCATGACCATTTTGTGGTAGTACCCGCCGTCACCTGGCTGGGGAAACCTTGGTAATTCGTTCCTTCCATGCAGCCATGCAATGTACAGCATGCACGAACTGTCCCTGCAATACCCATTGTCTTTCTTTGTGTAGGTGCCACCACCATTATTTGGCAGTACCCACCGTCACCTGGCTGTAGAAACCTTAGCACTTCGTCCCTTTTAGGGGGCCATGCATTGTACAGGGCGTGCTGCATTTCCCTACGATACCTATTGTCTTTGCTTTGGTGGTACCACCAGTATGTGGCAGTACCTGCTATCACGTGGCTAGGGAAACACTGTATTCTGTTCCTGTGTTAGGTCAGAAGTGGCCCCTGAACAGGGGCCAACGTTACAAGGATGGTCGAAAGTGCTGGCACAGACACAAGGGGAAGGGGGGAAGGAGACGTGCAGGGGTGAAAGTCAGGTGGCGGATAGAAGCTGCGCGTGGTTGGGAAGCTGAGCGTGATAGGGAAGCTCTAACAGATAGATTAGAGGAAATACAAGAAGCGGGGTTGGGTGGCCTGCCCTCGGGGGTGTGGCAGCCCATACAGGACCACCTCACCCCCAAGGACCAGGCCCGATTAGCCGCCATAAGCGGATACATTAATAACGCATTGGGGGGGGCAGAAGGGGCACGGTTGCGAAAGGAAGAACACGAGAGACAGAACCCCCCCCAGTCTTGGGGAGAATGGCACAAGCGTCGCAGGCAGGAACGCAAACAAGTGGATAGGAATCGCCGGGCTGCTTATAAAACACGTCAGTGCGCGGCTATCATAGATTTGGTGCTGCACCGGGGGGAACACATGGTGGGGTACAAGTCTATTAGCAGAAAATATAGAATAACTGAACCGTCGCTAAGACGCCCGGAAGAAAGACTCCTTGAAGACGATTTTTTTTCACAGGTTGGGTGGGAGTTCAATGTCATGGACTCCGGCCTCCTAACAGGGAGTGACACGGAGACTTCCTCCGATGGGGATTAGTCTTTCTTAACAAAACAACTTGTCTAATTGTGAGGTGAAGTCCAAGTACCGCCTGCCACCGGCGAGGAAGGTGACATTCACTGAACAATCCATGGTTGTGAGACGCTTTTCTGCCTTTATTTCACAGAAAAAAGTGTCCTCAGACCACCCTTGTAACATCTGAAATCCATCGTCGAATATATGTTGCCTCGGTTATTTACGCAATGGACGTGTGCACCAGGCTGTGTTGGCAGCGATGGTGGTGTTGACCTCGCAGCATTTGTTGCTGAGCGAGGAGTCCCAGATGCACATGATGTTCCTGTTGGGAGGGGTGTGTTGAGCTCTGCGGATACTGATTCGCTTGGAGGTGCATCGCCAAGTTTGAGTGTCGTTGTGGTGGAGGATGTACCACAACGCAGGAAGCGAGGTGGCAGATGGCAGAGAGTGGATGGTCGCAGCAGAAGCTAGCGCATCGACGCAAGAAGGGGGGGAAGGGAGGGAAGGGAGGGAAGTAGTGACTTTGGATTCCAAAGTTTGGATCACCACCGGTGACCACCCTCGTTGCCCCGGCGTGGAAACTATGGAGTACCGCCGCAGCGAGGGTGCGGTACCATAGAGATAAAAGATAAGATATCATGACTTGTAATATTCCGTTGTCCTGTGTTGAAGTGCACACCTTGAACACACTATGTTGGAGTGGTGGATGAACTTTGGGTATCATATAGATAGAAGAAAATTTTATTCAAGAAATGCGTCCCAACAAATACTGCGATTGGTGGATAGACTTTACAGTCGCTGCCCTGGCATGGAAACTTCTGGAGTACCGCCGCAGCGAGGGTGCGATAGGCAGAGATGGAAGATAACAAATCATGACTCGTACTATTTGTTGCCTATTTTCATGTATGTTGAAATGTTGAACTTCGATGTACTATAGTGGAATGGTGGATAAACCTAGGGTATCATATAGATAGAAGAGAATTTCTGTGAGAAATGTGTCCAATCGAATAGTGCAATTGGTGGATGGGCTTTACACTCGCTGCCCTGGCGTGGAAACTGTGGAGTACCGCCGCAGCAACCCATCATTATATGTGATACGTATCACCCATTCCCAAGTATGTTGAGTGGCTCAACTGTGTTCAGAGGTGACCCTTTTTGCCACCTGCCTCAGGTAATGTGGGTGTTTGTGTGTCTGCGTTTGGTATTACAACTATGCCGAACCCTTACTGCAATGGCCGGGAAGATTTGCAATGGGAGCGTGGTACGCAGCAGTACCAGCCGTAGCAAGTAGTGCAGGATTGCATGCATACACTGGAACTTTACACACGGCTTGTGTGTTGTTCAGTTCTCCAAATCACTCCATGTATTACAAACCACAGAATACATAATCTGGAAAACGCCCACACACATTTATCAAGCATGCAACCAACATAATTCGAGTTGCTGCAAAATGGAAACCCCTTGGCAACTTCGCCTTGACCTTGCCGTGGCTGGAAAGCAAGTACCTATGGGTAATAACGGACCAAAATTATTAATCAACGGATATTTTGTTGCGGACCGGACACCGCACATGTCATCCGTTAACTTAACGGTAAATAACGGTGAAGAAAAAATGAGAGCCGGATTTTGCAGACGGCAGTACGGCAAATAGCGGACCGGACATTACCGGATGAATATCACACTCACTTTTACGAACCGGACTTAACGGACCGGATGGCACCCAAGTGTGGCCACCTCTATGTCACTCACCAATTTGGAAACTTCCAACATGAGCATGTCAACGAAACTCTTGAACGTTGGGTAATCCTCTGTAACCGTAGGCCAGTCACTTTTATTATCTCATATTCTTCGCATCCACTGTAGATGGCACCTTCTACCATCCATTGCTGCTGCAAGACCTCACGAGTACACCAGCATGGGATCGTCAACTATGCTGAGCATTTTTTTCTTGAAAGTTGTCGCAAATACGTAACCCGCATTGCTGCCCACTGTACTATCATCCACTGTCCCCACCTTGTCATATATCAACTTCAACAAAAAGTATAACGTATCTGAAATAGTCACATACTGATTGCCTTCAAGGCACTCAGAGACATCCTTGATGGGTTCCAAAACGCACCGCAACTGCCGCAACCCCGTCCACACATGGGACTCAAATATATAACTGGCGTCCTTCTCTTCCTCCTCTCCCTATTGTCCTCCTTGCTTCCCATTAGCTCTTTTTTTCTTTTCTTTCTCTGCAGCGATCTCCAATTTTTTGGAGGTTATATATTTGCGAATCGATTGCTCAAGCAGCAACACACGCAGGATAAGGAAATACACCAAATTCCAGCATGCCAGGCACCATCTGCTCACACGCAACACCCGTCTTGGGAGTGGGGTCTCATCCATTGACCATTTCAATTCATCAGAGAGGTACCCCGGGTCATCCTCATCATACACGGTGTCATTCCCCAGTTCCTCATCAGAGCACCAAACACTTACAATGTTGGGGTCGGACGCACCACGATCACCAAAACGCTGCTGCAAAAACACACGTTGCAGCCTCTTCAATTCTGTTTGGACCAATGGGGACCTCCGCACATGCACAGAGAATGCCTGTACTGAAGCAGTTACAGAATCCACCTCTGCCAACATATATTGGACAGCCGTGTTCAACATATGGCACACACACGGGTGCCAATCAAAAAGAGCTTTGTCTTGGGCCCCATTAATCATGGCCCTATCCCTATCGGTCATGATGGCGGGGTGCTCGTGAGGAACTTTCACTAGTAGAAATGGCTATTTCTAGGACGGGTCCTGGGACGCTATTGGGACGCGTCACAGCGTGCGTCCCAATTGGGATGCCTGTTGGGACGCCGCTGGGACGCTGCCGGGATGCGACCCTACATGTGTCCCAGTTGAGACGCTTACTGGGATGCCATGGGGACGCTAACCAGGACATTGACGGGGACGTTGACCTGGACGCCAACCAAAGACGCACAATGGAACACCATTGGGACGCCCACCAGGACGCCACTACGACGCGTCCTGGGACACTTGCTGGGACACCTACCGTGACACGTGCTGAGGCGATCAACGATGCACCTCCCTCCTCCCGCCACCCCTCTCCCACCTCCCGCCTCCCCTCTCCCGCCTCCCACCTGCCGTTGTGCGCCGCTGGGGCACGTCCCCAATTTGGGTGAGATCGGGGCCAAGTTGAGGGCGAAATCGAGGGCGGATTGTGGGTGTGGACAGCTGCACTGAAGGCACACCGGGGCTGGGTGGGCATGGAATTCATGGGGAGCCGCCGATTGTGTTGCAGCGGAAGGTGCGGCTGTCCCTGATCTTGATTTTCTGCATTTGTTGGCACGTGTATCATTTGTGATGTATGTCACCTATTTTTGAATTTGTTGAGTATTGGAGATCAAGGAGGATAGGATGGCTGGTGTTGAATACCGTGGGGGTCGGGGTGTGTGGCTGGGTGGCTGGGGCCTCATGCAGGAGCTGCCAATTGTGGTGCAGCGCAAGTTGCGTGCAATCGATCGATTACATTTGTCATACAAGGATAATACACAACCCTTGCAGCTGACACAATGACGCGCTATAAATGGAAATCTCAACTCAGCTCAACAGCTACCCCCACTCTCTCTTCCAAACTTAAATTGATTGTCCGTGGTCCCATATCCACAAAATCCCAAAACCTGAAAGAGAAAGAACAAAGGAGAACGTGTCCCAGATAACCCACAGCCCCAACGTGCATCTTGCATCTCAGTGTTGGCCATCAGCATGGCAATGGTGGCCTCTCACATGCATGATTATAGGCAGCACAGGGTGGGGCTGTCCCTGATCTTAATTTTTTGCATCTGTTGGCATGTTTGTCTTTTATGGTGTATGTGATCTGTTTTGAATCTGTTGAGTACTGGAAATGAAGGAGGATAGCAGGGGTGGTGTTGAATAGCAGGGGCTTTGGGGTGGTGGCTGGGTGGCTGGGTGGGCGGGGGCCTCTTGCAGGAGCTGCCCATTGTGGTGCAGCACAAGCTGCATGCAAATCCATCGATTACCTGTCATACAATGATAATACACACCCCTCGCACCTGATTGGTGATGAACGACATGATAACCAATCAGATTGTATGTTCGAAATTAATTGTCCATGGTCCCTTGTCCACAGAATCCTATAACCTGAAAGAGAAAGAACAAAGGAGAAGGTGTCCCAGAGAACCGCCTTTCACACCTACAACCCCCCAACGTGCATCTCGCATGTCGGTGCTGGCCATCAGCACGGCAATGATGGCCTCTCACATGCACCATTTTAGGCAGCACAGGGTGTGGTTGTCCCTGATGTTAATTTCTTGCATCGTTTGGCATGTTTGTCTTTTGTAGTGTATGTGATCTGTTTTGAATCTGTTGAGTACTGGAAATGAAGGAGGATAGCAGGGGTGGTGTTGAATAGCAGGGGCTTTGGAGTGGTGGCTGGGTGGCTGGGGGGGCGGGGGCCTCAGGCAGGAGCTACCCATTGTGGTGCAGCACATGCTGCACGCAAATCCATCGATTACCTGTCATACAATGACAATACACACCCTTCGCACCTGATTGGTGATGAACGGCATGAAACCAATCAGATTGTATGTTCAAAATTGATTGTCCATGGCCCCACATTCACAGAATCCCATAACCTTAAAGAGAAAGAAGAAGAGAAAGTGTCCCAGAGAACCGCCTTTTGCACCCACAGCCCCCCAACATGCATCTTGCGTCTCAGTGTTGGCCATCAGCATGGCAATGATGGCCTCTCACATACACCATTTTAGGCAGCACAGGGTGTGGCTATCCCTGATGTTAATTTCTTGCATCTTTTGGCATGTATGTCTTTTGTAGTGTATGTGATATGTTTTGATTCTGTTGAGTACTGGAAATGAAGGAGGATAGCAGAGGTGGTGTTCAACGGCAGTAGCTCACAAATTTTGGGGTAATTGTGGGTGGTTGGGTGGTTGGTGGCCTAATTTAGGAGCTGCCAATTCTGGTGCGGCACAAGTTGCAAATTTGTCAAACGTAAAGTTGACTGTGCATGCCATGGTGTGTCTGGCATTGGCATGCCACCCAGGCCGACGCCTTTTTTTGACTACATTGGCATCCAATGGAGGAATAATACTATTGATGTCAATTCAAACTCAAAGGGGCGCACTCCAGCCTGGGGTCTCCAATTTGCGCGAAATGCCACGAAGCACGCACAGGACCTGAAGGAGCAGAGAGTGCCCTGCAAGGTTGGGGAGGGCGGGTGGCGGCTTCATTTCGTTGATTTCTTTTTGGGGTTTCTAACTCCCAACGTTGTGCCTTTCAGGACCGATGAATATGGCGAGGGGCCAGGTTGCCAACGAGGAGGAATAGCGAGAGCTAAAACGAAGACGAGCAAGATCGAGGGAGAATGTTGGCGGGGGCGGGGCGAGATCAATGGTGAGTGCGCGACTGATCTTGAGGGCGGGGGTGGGCGAGATCAAGGCCAAGTTGGTATGTGGGGATAGCGGCATCAATTTAAATCGTTTTGTTCTATCCTTGGAGGGGTGGCAAGATCGAGGGCGAGGAAGGGAGATCGAGGGCACCCCTTGGAGCTGGACGGCGTAGCAACAAGCTTGTTGTTCCTTAAGGGACTAGGACTTGGATGCTGGTGCAAACAGGTAAGAGTCCGGGCCTCGGCGGAAGCGGCACGTTAGTGCGTTTGGATTCACGCCCACCAGTCTCCGGATCGCGCAAGGGCAATAGGGCCCAACGCTGTGCTAATCGACACAGAAGTAGCAAATGTCTCAAAGCAGATTTTAAGACCACGCTCTTCATTCATCTGCTACAGATGTCGTTGCAGTAGATTGTCGTCCAGAAACCTGTTCCAGCGGTTGGCGTACGGGCAATAAGTGAGACTCACTGAAAGGGTGCTCAGTGCATGTGGGCTAGTGCAGGGCGAGCAACGGCGCGATCTAGGAGTGGAAATTGGAGGAGTTCTGCTCGGGCGTGTGGCAAGGGTCGATTGTTTGTGTGTGGGTGTGGGTGTGTGCGCTCGTGGTAGGCGTTTCTCTGTGTGCTCTCCTGACTCTTACTTGTAATTCAAGCTTATTTGTGCCAATCTTGTCCCTCTCTCTCGTTCCTCGGATCTTCGCTCCGATCGTGCGGCCACCCTTCAGGGGTCATTGCTGATAGAGGGCAACCCCAGGGCACATCCTTACAGCACACATCCGGGATGGCGTCGCATTACACAACACAGCTTGTCCTGTCGCAGGGCCCCTCTGTCCCAGAGTGCAATGTCCCAGCAAGCAGCCAAGCTAGCATCCCAGCTAGCGCCTCAGGACGCGCCCCGGCAAGCATCCCAGAAAAGCATCCCAGGACACAACTGGGACGCGTCCTAGAATTTCTTCGCTTTCAAAGCATCATTTATTGTCACTTTGTGTCCCGACTGGGACCCGTCCCAAATAGCGTCCCGGAACGCGCCCCCAAAACCGCCCCAGAAAAGCGTCCGGGGACGCGTCCCAGAAACCACCCCAGAAAAGCGTCCCGGGACACATTTGGGACGTGTCCCAAAATGCGTCATTTATTGTCACTTGGCGTCCCAGTTGGGATGCCCACCAGGATGCCACTGGGATGCATGGGACGCTTTTTGGGACGCGTCCCAGAAGGGGATATTTCTATTAGTGTCTGTTGCAGAACGCTACAAGGAGGTTTCTTCTCATCTCATCCTCTTGTGTCTTGTGTACAGATGCCACTTTTGGTGGTAGGCCAAAATCTATTCGGGTGTGGAAAAGCTTTTCGCAAATGGACGGGTGGTCGTGGTGCCCAGGAAAGCTGGATGTGCCTTGACAAAGTGCCGCCCAACATGCCATTGAGCTATTTTCCATTTTTCAATTGACTCATTTGGTAAATTATTAATACTTAGCTTAGGCCCTTCCCGGTGGCGATCGCCGCTGGTACTCGGCCGCAGGCACCACACACATAGGATACATCATCACGGTGTACTACAAATCATAAGTGCAGGACCTTCTCGGTGGTGATCGCCATCAGTACTCGGCCGCAGGCAGCACACACACAGGACACATCATCACGGCATACTACAAATCATAAGTGCAGGCCCTTCCCAGCAGCGATCGCCGCCAGTACTCAGCCATAGGCAGCACACACACAGGACACATCATCACGGCATACTACAAATCATAAGTGCAGGCCCTTCCCGGTGGCGATCGCCACCAGTACTCAGCCGCAGGTAGCACACACACTAGACACATCATTATGGCGTGTTATTCATCAGAAATGCAGACCCTTCCCGGCGGCGATCGCCACCAGTACTTGGCCACAGGCAGCACACACACAGGACACATCATCACGGCATACTACAAATCATAAGTGCAGGCCCTTCCCGGTGGCGATTGCTGCCAGTACTCAGCCGCAGGCAGCACACACACAGGACACATCATTATGGCGTCTTATTCCCTCTTGGCCTTCCTTGGTCTCGGCTTCCTCCATGGGCTAGTCTCCCACTTTATCCAGCGCTTGGCTTGCCGAAGGCTCTGGTTGGTCCTCTCGGTCTGGCTCAACTTCCATTACTCTCTCTCGGGTTGTTTCCTCCCGTCGACCGACCCCAATTATCGGTCTCCCCTCTCGGGGTGTTGAAGTGCCCTCTCGGGCTGACGAGTTGGATTCCTTGGCCTCCATTTTGGAGGAGGCCAGGGAGGGCCGGGCTTGCTTCTGGTCCAGTCTACGCCCTTCACAGTAGGCCACCCATAAGTGGCCCCAAAACCAAATAGCACGTGAGGAACTTTGGTGTGGGGCTCCTGCCCTCTTTGAGCCACGGACCCACCTCGCCGGGCACTTAGGTCCTAACGGGGACCTAGGCGGGACCACCCCAACCTATTCCCATATAATATAAGTGGGTTGGGAATATATATTACCATACCTTGGGGGCAGGGCGTCCCCCACACCAAGGGGCCATTAGTAGGGCGTCCCCCACCTCAGGCCAGGGTGCCTAACATGCGCCATGCCCTCTCCACTCATGCACTGCATCCCTTGCTGATGCAGTGGTACCAGTGGTAATGATATAGCGCGTTGGAGTGTTGTCGGAAATTGTAACACCCCTGGCGCTATTGCGGAGAGCAGCAGAGGTGACGTCAGTATAATCAACGGCTTATCACTGGTTGCAGTGCATGCAATATTGTGCGTGCATAGTAACTACTCACCTGAGAGTTGCACTGATTTGCCCCCTTCTCGTCGTACTCTTGTCCCCTTATTCTGCACTATTGCACCTCTGCAACAATAATTCAGCTGGTGAGAAGGGCGGATACAATGGAACCGGTGGCGAGACCCGTGTTGTGCCACATGGGCAGCCCGAGGTGAGTGGCCAACGGCTGACATTGAAATCAACGCTTGTGGAGATCGCGGATAGAGAGGTAACCGATCCACGAGGGAGAAATGACTTGGAGGTTGCGGGTGGGTTGTGGCAATGCATTCCACCATGGATGTCGAAAAGTAGAGGCCTCTGCTCCCTAGTAGGCATGTGCTGCAAGGTTGTGTTGGCTGCCATATTGGCGTTGGGCGGTGGGTGGCTGGTAATGGACATTGAAAGGGCAGCGAGCTGAGATCCCTTAGATAGTGATATAGAGAGAGAACCATGGGTAGGAAGTGAATAAGTGAATGCAGAGGCGGCAGAGGTGCATGTCTAGGGGCTAAGATCTCCCCAAAAAGAGGGAGGGGGCCATAACGGGCTATCTGGGGAGACTTGCATGTGGCAGGCGAGCCTGCGGATAGGGAGGGGTGCCCAACATGCAACATGGTGAGCTTGCCATATCTGCACCTTTGACGCGTTGTGCTGGAGGGCCCGATCCTCAACTCAATGAGGAGACGTGATGGTGCATAGCGCCATGGAGACTTGCAGCCCGTGCAGCCACTTGCACCTCTAAGGATGGGAGTGGGCATGGTGGCGCGTGGTGTTGAAGGCCAGTTGGAAAGCGATCGGTGCCAAGTGGATATCCGGGAATGTCAATTGGGCAACCAAGCTGGCAATATGTGTAGCACAACGGTGTTGGTACTGCTGAATACCACAGGAAGTTAATTGATGTTACATCAGCAAGGCATTGTAAAAAGGCAAGTGTGTACCAATAAAACTGATGCAATATTGTCTGTGTCAATTGGAATGTGTCGGATAAATGCCATGTCGTGCAAAGTTGGCAATTTTGCACTAGTACTACAGTGATGTGAAACCTTCCAGCCAATAGCACACCATAAATGCAGACTTGCGGCCCCCGTAGTACTCCAACAAGCTGGCAAAACAACACATGGATGGTAGAGCATGCTGCCCTTGTGGATGCCCCGTCGTTCTGAAGACTGATATAACCTTTGAGTGTTATGATGTCTTAAAACTGTGTGTATGCAGCGCTGGTGCAGCTTGCATATCAAGCATAGTGTTGTCAAAATGGTAGACTAGTAGTGATATGAAATACAAGTGACATATCCACTCGTAGCAACAATTTTTTTGGCATCATTTTGACGTGGTGCTACAAAGCCCAGCGTGGCTTTGCGTTCACCATACTCATACACCGGAAAACATCAAAGGGCATTTATAAAACTGGAGCCTGTTGTCAGGCGATCAATTGGCAATGCCATCCTCACAAGGTGGAGTAAAGTGCCAGGAGACTGGAGGGCAGACAACATCACAACGCGTGTAGTAAATTCGAGCTTGCTGAATGGCCAGCCGGTGGGGACACGAACTTCACAAGGTGAGGCGCATGACCAGGTGGTCCTCGCAGCAATGAAATCAAAGTGCGTGCATGGAATTGGTCCATGCACCATTGCGATGCTATGGGGATATCATCTCGTCAAGCAGTGGCAAAATGGCAGGTGATCCGTGAGTGATGTGAGCAAGGCAGCACGCATGCAAATGACTGTGGTTTGGGAAAGCCAGTATGCGTTGCAATGCATAACCCCTAGGTTTTGTGAGTGTCTTTTCTTGCCTCAAGTGTGGAATGTGTGTAGAAATGCGATGGCCCTATTGATTGCATCCATGCCTGATTGCGATTACTATAAGAAAGCATGGCATTTGGAGTGTATGTGTTGTGCATGTTCTGAATGTTGGATGGGGACCAAGCCACAATAGACAGCTGGAGAATGGACAATAGTGATGGATGCATGGCGGTGAGAAATGTGTCCTGGCAATGCTATTGGCAGTTTCCCACCATGTCGTCTGACCCCCTAGATTCAGCACTTTACCATACTGTGAACATTTCCCGCATGCCGTTTCCAATGCCCTCCTGCATTGGCATTGCTGCCCACTAACATGGCAGTTTGCTAGTGCTGCTGTGTAGATTATGTTGCCCAAAGCATTCTCTGAGCTTTTTCCCTATGATGACTTCCGCGGCTCCACCATCCTCGTTGTTGTGTCTGTATGTAAGTGTCCTAGTCAAGCAATTTGTTGTTTTTAGGAGGGTGCCCTTGGTTATCCTGGACACGTCTTTCACCATGCTATTGTGCTGGTGACCCAGCCTCTCGGCCATCAAGGTGCTTTAGGTAGTTCACTGTATGTTGGGCCTTGTACACTCCAGTTGCCGTGATGTCTATGTGTAGTCCCCACCGACACATTCATCTTCACCTTTGCAGCAATTGCTTTTCTTGTACTTTGTGGTATCCCCATGGTCTACCACGTGGATTTGTGTGATGTGGTAGCGTTGTAGTCAATGCATTCATCGTGCTATTGTGGATGTTTAGTAGTTCAAGTTGTTTGTATTACCTGAGAATCTTGTCTTGGACTGGTAGCATTAATGTCTTTTTCTATACATATCTTGCATCAAGCATTTTGGGTGGTTGTTACCATCTTTCCACACCAACATTTCCATGTATTAGAACACATGGCTACAAATGCATACAATTCCAGCAATCACGTTGAATCATGCTCTGAATCCCCCGATTTGAACATGATTGTAACACGATTTCGCAGAATTGTGCACCATCTGCATTGGTTGTATCGGCACTAGTGAAGGGCTGCATGTAGTCTAGGACAAAAGCGGATGGGCGGGGGAGCATCGAAAGAAAATTGTAGATCAGAAGTAAATTAGTTATAGTAGAGGCTGCTTTAAAGGAGCCAAGCAATTGGTCTCCCTATCACTCGAAATTGTTTAACAAATTTGTAGCATGAACATGACAGAAAATGGAAGACTTACAAGGGATTCAAACGTATTGACTTTAAGTCAAACAATAGATACAGAAATGAGAGTAAGAAAAGAAATTCTAAAAATAGTATTGAAGTTGCCTTGAAAAATTTGCAGTTATGCAATCGAAAGAAAAACTGATTGAATTATCCTGTGTTGGAGAGTGAGGCCATGGTGTAGTCTCTCTATCACTTGGGCACAAGGCTCTAGAATGAATGTTGGGCAGTACTTTGTGGTGATTGCATAGTTGTGCAAAGCAAATGTCAGTTCAGTTGTGTATGCATGTTGCAAGATGCATAGCACCGGCAGCTAGGGATTGCAGTGGTGCCTTAACCTTTGCTGTTGTGGCCCGTTGACAGCCGCTGGTTTCCAGAGGCTCTGGGGTCGCCTTGCCCTGCAATACGGCTGTTGGAGTCACCCAGCCTCTCCACCTCCGACAGTGGGCATAATCGGGGCAGTCGATTCCTTGGTCACGCGCTGGGCCCAATACTTGATGGGGATCGATCCCCGGGGCCTGCTATCAGCGAGAGGTGGCGGCGCAGCGCAGTGGTGGTTTGCTAGCTCGTGGGAGATTAGAGAGTGGGCCAAAAAATGTTACATAGATTTGCTGCATGCGCGCACACATATCGCATACGCGATACTCACTCGCAGGTCCATCGAGGTCACATCAAGACAAGACAAGTCAAATGCGCGTCCAGGCACATTGTCACCATCCACCATTCACCTACGTTTGACCCATTGTCCTCTAATTCCAAGCATCTAACCCTCGACCCCCTGGCCCTAAGTACTACAATTTCAAGAGGCTATATCTTCGCCGTTTCTTAACGGATTTGGGCGTTTAGGGGCGCGTTGGAACCAAGAAGCTCTAAATAACACCCTTCTCAAAAGGTACATTTTATTCAATTATATAATTCCCACTCCAGAAATGCCAATAACTGCCTAACCCCAAGTAACCATGTCACATTTACACTCTACGCCACCCCTCGCTCCACCGCTCCTTGAGGGAAAAGACATCTGAGCCTCCCTCCAGGAGGTAAACAATTGCAAAGCAGAGCCACTGGTATCCCCTTTGTAGAAATGGGACACATTAAGTGAAATGCTGAAGTAGTTTAAGCACACAAATAGTGATGAGGAGGGTTGCATTTTGGAAGTAAGAGATGATGCGCAACTAGCGGTGGTGACCATGTAGCTGTAAATTATTGTGTATGTGTATGCGGATTCATATTGCAGTCCTATTGACCATGCGGAAGACAATTTCACAACACCCGGAGGCTGAGTAGGCAAAGGATTACATGTTGTCCTGACAATGCAATTGTTATTTTGATTCCAAAGTTACGCAGAGGGCAGCATGCAGTGCATGGAAAAAAGCACATGGGTAAAAGTAATGGCGGCAAAAGGAAATTACAAAACGTTGTTTATTTGTGTTGGAAAGTTGCAATTATGCAATCAAAATATCAATTAATTTCTGTGGATGCCATTTGGAGTGACGGCACCATATCATAACCATGTTGCTATGTACATGTGCTACTATGGATGTTGGGCAACACTTTGCAATAGTTGTTGTGTGTACCAAAACAATTCCCAGCACAGGAGTGTAGCTATCGGTGATTTTCGCAATGTGGTGGTGATTAGGCTCTGGAGACAGTGAATGCACATGCAGAGAATATGGCAGTTGTTAACATTGTGCAATCACCAATGCAAATTGAGGAGGAAGAGTGCAGAAGCAATAGGAACAAGGTGGCAATATGTGCGAATTAACTCCTAAGTTTCTACATTGGTATTTGTAAATGGGGACTACTCTTTGTGTTGCCCTAATAACGTTTCCCTCCACATGTTCATTGAATATGGCCTGCCCCCCGTAATTTTGTACTTTAGCATGCAGTGAATATTTTCTGCATGTAGTTCCCAACGCCCTTCCGCTTTGGCAGTGCTATCCATTGCCATAGCAGCATGCCAGTGCTATTGTGTAGATTATTTGCCCAAAGCCTTGTTTGAGCTCTTTCCCTGTAATGACTTTGCATGGCTGCACCATCCTCATTGCTGTCACAACAATATATTCATTTTCATTTATACAACGGTTGTTATGCCCGTACTTGAGATGTCCTAGCCACCTCCTGTGAAAGTTCCTATAGCATGAAGAAGTTGTGGTCGTTGTATAAAATGGATAGATGCATGAGTGGTGAATAGCAAATTAAACATCGGATTATGGAATTGCTTTAGACATGCCTGTTTTCTTGGAGACCCAAATTGCAAGAAGCATTTGTTGTTTGTTGCAAATCCAATATAAACAAGCTGAGATTTTCCACCCCAAACATATAGTTTGTAGAACTAGCATCTAACCAATGAAAGCAAAAGAAATATTGTATATTATTCCCAATTTTTTATTGTGGCTCTACGCATGCATGTAGTGCAGAATTAGTGTTGACATATGTTGATTGGAACATGATGTTGAAATATATTTAAATCCAGTGGTGTATGATGAGAGTAGGATAATCACATGATAGACTTGCTACTCCAAATATGTAATTGCATTAAATTACATTTGCATGTGTCGTTGACAATTGTTGTGGGTCATTATGCAAGGAAAACAAGGACGTCCCTACCTAATGATGTAGTTTACAAATAGATGTGCTAGATGCCATCGTCCATGTTTATGAGAACTACATTCAGCAGCAGTAGAAGAGGAGGCTTTTATATAACAAATCTGATGAAGTTTTTGAATGGGGGGAAATAAATAACAAACAATTTCTTGCAGTGTCACGACTAGTGAGTAGGCATTGGAGGCAATAGGCAAGCAACGCAGTTCGGTTGATAATAGTGGGGGGTAGGGTTATTGAACAAGGGGCCAAGATAGTGTTGCCTAGAATAAGGGCACGTTTTCCAATGAGGATTGCATGGCAATCCACAACTACAAAGGCTGGACATTGTATGAAGTTCTGTTTAGAAATTACTCAAACCTTGATTGTCTTGGACATTTGGTATTGCCTTTACCTGACGCTTGATTGCAATATTCTATGACCTTTGACATCACTGATAACGTTGCATAGTACTAGCTGCAAACCTATTGTGTGTGCCAATGGAATAAGGGGTGCTTCCAAGTTGACTTTCTTGAAATTGGGTAGCATAAGGATGGCTTTGGGAATAATTTTGGGGCGTTGTCCAGATTTTGATTTTGTCTCAGGTCTTACAGAATTGCAGGAGCTAGACCTAGAGAACATATTGGGTAGTTGGGATTACCAAAAATTGAGCGACAATTCCCTTGGTCTAGGCTAGTCTCCGCTGGAGCTAGTGGCAGCACGGGAGGGGTTGAGGATGCTATCTTTAGGTGACATTGATGTGGAAGACAGTGATGTGGCATGTTTGGCCAAGTTGTCATGTTTGATGCATATTGTGTTTTTAAATTGTAATAAATTAACACAGGACGATGTGCTTTAACTCAGCACTATGACGTCACTTAGGACTATGGAAATATCTAGGCTTACTTTGTGTTGGACTATGATTTCGATATCAAGTCAAGGTTTCCCAATGTTGCACTGAGCCCTCACTTTTAGGGAGCCATTTGGATTATGACGCCTTGTAACTAATATGTATGCTGGATTGCTTGTGAAGTGAATAGAAGCATAAGTACAAAAGCATGTTGAATGGCGATGTGACCCCTGTGTGTTGTCACGGCAGTGGAACACACCGGATGTATCCAAAATGCCTCGCCCGCTGGCCCATCACCATCACCATCATGCAATACAGTGGTCTAATTTGAATGATGAAATGTATAAGTCTCAACCTATAAGAAAGATTTTGTAATCTGTAAGAAATGCGACTTTTTGCTTTATTAAATATAACCAATTTTGCTAATCTCCATGTGAAATTATAACAATTCTCCGCACAATAGTTGTGTAGAGGCACACGACTTATGTTTTAATTATGTGCCCAATGCATAAACCCATTGTAGTATCGAGATACCTCCAAATGTTACTCAAGTAATTTTGTTGCTACCTGATCTTTAGAAGTAGCAATTGCAATAACCTCATATCAGGTTCATGCAATTAAGTCGCTAGGAAAGCTCTTACATCAAGAGCCTTACTGTTTGTCCCTTGCACCAGTTGGTAAATATTCGCGTTGAGTGGTAGGCTTGCTATACCCAAACACAGAGACAAGCAACTAGCAATTTTTTTCTTCAAAGTTTGCAGTTGTGTTTGGTCTAATGTTTATCACTACCAAGTGTGGAAGGTGGGATTCAACAATACCATTCTTCACGTCCACCATAATATAGTACCTAATCATAATGGAGCTGATAATGATTTCATATACAGAAGTGGAGAATGGCATCTTTTATACATAGCACCTTTAATGATGGACCCAATATAGGCCGATGGTTGCATTTAGCAATAATATAGATAGATTCTTTCTACTAAATTCGGAGTTCCATCTAGAGGCATGCACAACAATTTTGGTTATGCATCCAAC
Source organism: Ostreobium quekettii (assembly GCA_905146915.1). Taxonomy (NCBI): domain Eukaryota; kingdom Viridiplantae; phylum Chlorophyta; class Ulvophyceae; order Bryopsidales; family Ostreobiaceae; genus Ostreobium; species Ostreobium quekettii. The sequence continues at coordinate 28,754 of CAJHUC010002775.1, forward strand.
ATAATCAAACTTGCCCATGTCCAAAACAACTTGAGGCAAGTAAAAATCGCGTTTTTCAAATTGGTGTTGGGGTACACGATACTTGCTTTTCGATATCTCCTTGCCCCTTATGTGCCAAGTGAAATTGTAATATATAGCATTTTTTTTCTTTTAAGCATCTTGGATGTTGCTCATTTGAATTCTTTTTCTGGCCCTAGAGATGCAAGATAATCAAAGCAAGAATCCTTGAAAGCACAAGAATTGGAATATTTATATATCTCAAATCAAAAAAAAGTAGTTACACAGCGCAAGGGATTTTGGATATTGTGAGTTGCGTGCTTTTCCTTTGAATATAGCGCTCATATTATGCAAGGCTTGTGGTTTGGGTTGGCATACTTTTCATTGAAAATAATTGCAAAACGATAAATAGAAATGCGAGATATTGGATAGTAGTTTATGCATGCTTATGTGTCAACTGAGTTAGATAAATTCAAGAAGGTAAGCTAAAGCTGAAGAAGATTTGCTATATTCAGCAAGTGCACATTCATTATGTGAATTTCTATTTTTTTTGTTATCAATCCTTGTAAAGATAACATATTAGCATTGCTACTCGCTCAGCAAGCAATGGGAGAAACTATTTGCCGATATGATAATATATTGTTTGGACTCTGAAGCATGTGAAAGAGATGTGCAAGATGGCTATAATTAAAAAATATCTTTGAATGCGATCTACATACCCTTCATGGCATATGTTTCCATAGTGAGTTTCCATAACTAGGCGATGGTTATTTTGCAATGCCGAGCTCTTCAAAAACATAAAGCAGTGACATGATATTGCTCATCCCTGTTGCAAATGTTACTTGATGAAACAAAAGAGTTTACCCTTCTCGCACAATCTTGTCTTGCATCTAATGGAGCAGGTGATCCTTGGCAAGAGAGGTACAAAGCTCTATAAGAGCAAAGTATCATTGGAAGTTTATTTATATATCCAAAAGTTGTGGCAATCAAGAATGCTATTTGCAACCGCCTTACTAGAGCCCAATGATAATTTCTTGATGAGAGGATATATATTTGCGAATCATCGCCTAAAGTTGTTGTATTATTTTAAAAATAATACAAATAACTCTATACACAGTGGCACGGGAGAGAATTAGCACTTAGAGTATACACTTTGGGGATGGAACCCACTCACAGTGTTGTTTGGGAACCATGGTATGATGATGGGTAAGCGCCACTCACAATGGGGTGATGGGTATGCATCTGGGCGCCATATGCTATGAGGAACAAAGCCATGGAGCTTCTTTGAAATATCACAAACATTAGAGTGGATGCAGAAAATATAAATCCGTCTTGATGGATGATAAGATATTTATATAAAAATTATTGGAAAGGATTGAAATGGTTAAAAAGTTTTTCAACAAATTATATGGTAAAGGAATTTGTTTAACAAAAAATTAAAAACGAAATAAGCAACTCTCATTAAGAAGGTGTTTTTGTTCATAATAAAAATATGAAAAAAGAGATCAAAATAGCCACATCATGAGAGGGACTAGGTAGGGTAACGTAAATTTGCAGGATGGGGTTATTAACATAAAGCTCTAAAGCCAAGTGAAGCCTCTGAAATTATAGAACACTATAATTTAGATATCAACAAGCCCGCCAAATCGAGACAGAATGCATCATTGGCAAAGATAAGGGCTATTTATGTAATAATTATGCACCACTGTCCACTTTTGTTCACTAGCAAATGAAGGCCACTTCCTACCCAACAAAACCATAGGCTTGCAAATTTTAAGTTGCGTCAACAATTGGGTTTATGAGGACTTGAACTATTGATGATATATACTAAGGACTTGCAGTATATGTGTTGTTATTGTTTATAACATAGACAAAGGGGTTGGAATGTTGAACAATAATAATAAAGAGAACAATAGGGTGACACAAATAATGAGTGGGTTTGCAATAAGCACTTCAAATTAGCATTAGTGATGATAGATGCAATTGCAATGAAAGTATCAAGTTTATTAGTAAAAGTATAAATGCAAGTTATAAAGGCATTATACTAAACAACAATAGGATTGATGGCATTATTGGGGAAGCTCTATTAAAAAGCATGCAATTAGTAGCGACAACAAAAATAATAGAGGCATTGAGAGCAACAAAGACTATATGACATTGGAATGGGCAAACTTTTGGGAAGCCTCCCTTGCTATTCATGAGGGTAGCATACCCCCCTAGCTAGTACATGGGGGCTACGGCCCCAATAGAGCTTTGGTCATGTTAGTATAAAGTCAGGCCCCACTACACCAAGGGCCGCAATAGTGACCACTAGGAATGGGGGTAGGCCCCCATGTACCGGCTCCTGGGGAGTGGCCCCATGCCTCACCAGCCTGAGGTCCAACGTTGGGTCCCGGGATCAAAATATTTAAATGCTTGCCTCGACCTAGCCATTCTCTCCCACAATAGGTAGGGGCAATAGGTGCAACATCCTATTTGCGGTGGAATAAAAGCAAGTCGGGTTTTTCTCATATTAGGGAATAGGATAGTGATGAAGATTTTGATCAATTGCGCAGTGTTAGGGCAGCTAAGTAGTTTATTGCATTTGACAACGACATTCACATTGGCACCAGCCAGCTTGATATCCAAGGCAACATTGTTAACTGCATGGAGAATAGTCTTGAATATAGAATAACATATAGAATAACTTATAGAGTAATTTGAAAATACGTAGAAGTTGTTAAAAGTTTTGGACAATGATGATGAGCATCAATATATAAGGACTCTCAAAAACTGGCACACATATATATTGCTTTCAGTATTGGTATCCAAAGGAATTCTACAAAGGAAGATATCCACATGGTGTTGCAGCTTCTATATTGTGATTTTGCCCCATCAAATAATCGCTCAATTTAATTGGGTGTTGTTGCCCTTGTGGGCAGTTTGTATATTTAGGGTACAAATGCATGCCGTTTGCAAGTAAAAGAACTTGCCGGATTTATACTCCACACATACATAAGTAGAGGCTAGTGATTCCAACAACAATATAATTTAAAGTGATGCCTAGCATCTTGAAATTTGCTTGGCGTCTTACTTTTAGTAGATGCAGTGATTCAACACATGGGGAATTCTTCGACCGCAAATGTTTAAGCAGAAAACCCCCAATGCAACTTTCACTAGCTTTTGGCCAATTCTGTGCATGGACACCCGGCCACAAAAGCCTGGTAATTTTCAGCAAAGACCTTACCATAATTGTTCGGGTTATGGTAGGAATGACATTTGTGGCATGTTGCACGTAATTGATGCATCAACACACCTAGAGAATGAGCGGCTCTCACAAAAGAGCATAAACCTAAAAGCATTCCCTTTCCAAGATCCCATACCATATATTATCCAGTCGCCAAATGCATCTCAATAGAGAGCAATCAATTGTCCGACAACAACACCTTAAAGTGACCAGCCAAACTAAAAATCTATTTCCTTGTTTTGTTCAGTATTGTTTGCTCGGGATTTGAGACCTTTGAATAGATGCACAGGTCAAACCCATGGCCCAGAGCCCCAGAGCCACCCCTTTCTTGGCAAGAGGCCTGCATGAACCAAAGCTGGACACCACCGAACACGCAAACAGTTTTGGTAGGGCGTGGGGCAGCAGGCAGGACTTGGGTGCATGGCTGGACGCACTATAGGCTCAAGCACATATGTAATCAAGGAAAATCGGTTTGGGCTCAACTTGACCAAGGAGGGGCGGGGTCCGGTTGCCACTATAGAATGGTCTTTGCTAGAAATAATATTCAATTGATATGGACAAACATTGATCTCAGCAGTTACTTAACGGGAGTCAAGAATTCATTATGGGACCATATTATTATGAAAATTCGCGGTTGTTGCTCGAGGCTGCAGGGGCTTCGCCAAAGAAAGTGCTGATACAACCATGGCAATTCAGACTTGCATTGCACATATATTGCATATTGGTAGTTGGCACATAAAGAAGCTGCCGTACACCAATCAACCCGCAAGAAGAATGCATAATGTGCAACAATTGCATTCACGTTTGCATTAGGAGAAGGGTGGCCAAATACCAAGCAGAAACCCTAGAAAATTGAAGAGCGCTCTAGCCCAACCATTGCAAACTCTACCTACACTTGAGTTATTTGGGTTGGTTGTCAATCATGCAACAAACCGTAGCCATGTTTGCGTGAATTGACAATGGTATGGTGCCACCTTTGGTCCTGGGTGATTGGGGGGCGTCAATTAGTTGATGGTACCGCTGCTGGCAACGTTCACGCGATATCATGGATTGCCAATAATGAGAATAATAAATGGATAGATGAAGCAAATTTGGGGATGAGTTGAGTGAAATACAATTGCAGCAATTGTTCATTGACTAGCATTGTTATGCATTGCCAATCATAGATATGGGAAGCGTTCATATACAAAATTCTGCCTCACTTGTCGTGAACAATGCAATCCCTTGGATTGTAGTAGGCAAAAGACATTATCGGTTAAAGAATTTAGATTCATGAGACAGACTCTTGACACCATGCTCGAGGCTTGGAGGCATGGATTTTTGATGATGATGATGCTCGAGGCCGGTTTGATTGAGGAATGGAAGGGAGATGCGATTCGTTCGTGGCATCATGTATCCAATCCAGAAGAGAGGAGAGCTACCACTTAAATGTTAATATAGTACTATAATGGGCAGTGCGTTGTGGGGAGCCAGGAAATATGTAGGACTCAAAACTTACATCGTTGGATGAAACTCGGATCAATTTCAATGTTAATACACAACATGACCCAAGGCTTGGCCCCAAGCCTTGGGGAGTTGTAATCTTGTCGTAGCATATCCATTTTGAGGCAATAGTAATTTGTGTGGGGTTGCGCTTCACGTCCTACACACTCGCCTTTCAGTAATACACATGGAAAGCAAATGGCAGAAGATTCGCTTTTGTACTAACTTTCTCATGTTAATTGGTACCAAATTGCCGGCAAGGAAGTGGTGTTGGTCGAAGGTGATTGGAAGTTCTTTTGCGAGTCTGGGGAGCACGTCCTTCAGTACTTTCAATGTCGTTTGCATAAGGAAGGCTGTGTGCAACTGGGCTCTTCTGTAGCGAAATATTCATCCCTTCCGGATAGCAACGTAATGTTTGTCCCTTTCATGCAGAGCAAGAATAAAAACACAGTGGTGCAAGTACCGCCACAGCTGCGACATGAGGGTTTTGGGACTGCTCGCGGCATCTCGTAGCCCCAGATGCATGAGTTGATGTGACGGAATACCGAATTTTGAGGCCATTTTTAACTGAGGCAAACTGCTATTCCGGCGGTTACCATGGCGCCAAGGCCCCCAAATAACGGTCTGTCCAACACATGCGGAGCAAGTTCGCTGACACCGCTGCTTAAGTAGCAGGGGTGAAATTCTGTGAGGCGGAAGGGTTGAATATTTCGCGGTTACCGCGAAGAGTACCGTACTCTTGGTGGAGTCTGCAATGTTGTCCACTTCTTTGTTTCCTCTGTTTTCTACATCTGTTCTGCCGGGAATACACAGAGCTGACCAGATTTGATGATAGAAAAAAATTGGACACAAAACATGCATCTACTTGGGATTAGTTTTGGCAACCCCCATACAGCGAAGTACCTTGATTCGGTATGCAGTAAATGTCTCCACACGCTACGGTTAAATCACTTTGTGCCTCCGATTAGGCACAAGGCAGGAATTAGCACTCGGTGACAAGTATCAACCAATGAGATGCTCCACACAGTTGCGTTTGATTGGAGCTTTGCCTGCAAGGGCGAGGATAGTTTTGGAGCAAGAGCAATACGCCGAGCAAATAGTAGTGGAGAAAGTGCCCTGTCAGCGAAGTTGGCAGAAGACTTAAGCACGTACTTGCATTTATCTAGCGCATATTTGATACCGTATTGCTTAAAATATGCTGACACACATTTGGAATTTTCCGACTATGAGCCTCTTATTCATCTCCTCCATCAGATCCCATCATCGAATGCCAATAGAAAAGTGTGTGGTTTCCAATATTATTTAGGTACTGGTAATTCATTACTACCTTAAAGTAAGCTTCCCATTTGATGACATTGCCAGCATTCACACAACTGGATATGGAAAGGCTTGCGCCATTTTTCAGTCTCGCGTGTGTCAGTTTTTTGACCACGATAGTTGCATAGCCTTTATTCGTTTTTCTCATTTATCTGGTACGAAATTTAGGACGCGGCGCTGAGACACAACAATGCGAGCGGGATGCTCGTCTTGGATCTGTAAAATACAGTTTCCATAAACACGTGATGGCACACAATTGCGCGGTCGGCCAACCATAACAATGGGACTCAATTCCAAGCAGGCAGGCAAGTCAAAGACTGATCCCATGGTCTTGCCTTGCAATAAATTCACCTGTAAACTGTGTCTCGCACAGGTGGCATTTATGCAAACAGTTGCCTATGCGTTGGAAATGAGAGCAGAGATTAACCATACCAAGGTACCAGATGAACTCCTCTTTCTCCATGCATTCCAAGGCTTTGCGTCGCGAATTAGCTCAACTCTGCATTCCACACACTAAAAGAATTCTATTTTAGCATCCACTACTATCTCCCAGGCGCAAACAAGCAAAATTTCTAAGCAAGATACCTGCCTCTAATTTCGAAGCGCTTCTGTCTGCGCATTCCTTAAAAAATACTCTGTGCTGCCGGTGGACTGCAAGAAAAGACACCACGAAACTCGTCTACGCCATGGGAATAGGAATGCTCCCATACAGAGTCACACGGGCGCGGCTGTGCCTTGCGGCTACCTGTGTGAACGTTTCGCGAGGTCCTGGCTGCCTGAAGGGAAATGTCGAGGCAGCCGCTGCCACTACGGTGGTGCGAGGGATTGGCCAACGCTGAAGAACTTTAGTACATGCGGTCACTGCAAGCTGACTTCGTATTATCAAGGGCTTGCTGACAGAAAAAAGGCGATGGTGCACACTGCGTCAGTTTCTGTCCACGCACTGTGTGTCTGGCAGACGCAGTTGACATCCCGCTTTCAGGCACAAAATATACCAGTTCATCCGCCGCACATGATGTGGCATTGTGCGTTGCTGAGACTTACTGTTATCATCAACTCAACAACGGCTATGCTGAAAGTTGACATGGAGTCATTGAAGACGGGCAGTAGCTTCTCCAAATGGACGACAATGATCTTGTGATCGGCCACAGCGTGCAAGGCGATAAAGACAACGTGCAATTGCCATCTCAAAGGGTTGCCAAGGGTTGTAAAACCGCCGTTTTTGCCGATGTACATTGCTGCCGGTGGCCATTATGACGGCCAGCCTTGCCCGACGCGGACCATATGAAACACGTAAGTCGGAAAAAAAACACTGAATCCCCTGCCGAGCATACGAAGAGCCAGCGCATTGATCATGGCCGCAGGGACCCCATGGGATAACAAGCGCCCCTCTCGATCCTTGCGGCTCTCCAAATCGGCGTGAGCCATGTGTCCGACAGCCGCATTCTAAAAGGAAACGGGGCTCGCGGGCGATAGATACACATGCCCTGCGTCAATGTTCCCCCCCACCCCCCCACGTAACCACCCACTCACCCCTTCATCGACACTCGATAGTCCACCCGATCCGCATATCGATTCCATGCGATTGGCGACCGCGAAACACGTCCCGGCGCATCGCACACCCATGCCTCAGCGATCCTTCGGCCACAACTCCTTGCCACCGCCCCCCGTCTTACGCCGCAGAACACAATGCGGCGCCAGGCGTGCGACCCAGTTCTGCTGCCCAACTTGCCACGCTCAGCTTTCTCGGCGGGGCTCGGTTCCAAACGTTCGACTCCATACCCGAGACCTCGGCACGATCGAAACAGGTGTTCCCTCGTTTGCCGAGGACTAGCACCCCATTGCGCCCGTGCGCCCAATTATCGATCGCCACATTGCGGTTGAGGTAAGAGAAAGGCGCGGCGGCGGAGGCGAGCGAGCGGGGGAGTTGCGAGGCGATTGAGGCGCACACCGACGGGGCTGGCGGTCCAATCGGCGCCTTTCCAGCTGGTGGACGCAGAAACGACGTTTCTAGAAGCGCCGCTGCGGTATCTGGCGATAGGCGTGACAGAATGTTGGTTGCTTGATTGACAAGCTTGTGCGCGTCGTTTTCAGGGTTGCCTTAGTGGCGGCATGCGTGAGGCGCTGTGGGATTGTGCGCCATTCTAAGTGGAGATAATGGATAATACCGTACCACCGATGAGTCATGCATTTTTTTCCCATTTCAAATTTTTGTATTCTCGATATTGAAGAAGGCGGGCAAAGGTGAAACCATCCCCCACAGCCACTGCCAGGAATGCCTTACTCGGTACCATTAGAACATACGTATGTTCTGTATATAAAGCATTTTTTTTGTCGATGCACTCCATGTTCAAGCATGCTCGAATGTGCACTTTCAAATAGCTGCGCTGTTTCACCTGCCACCACACTCCAAATTTATTCTTGGTATAATAGTACATCATCCAAGGCATTTCAGCCTGCGACGACAGTCCAACGTTGCTTGTTTGGCCGCTGCCGCGATCGTCCGGAGCTTTGACTTGTGATGTAATACGATGGAATAAAAAAAGAGTCCTGGTGCATCATTACTCCTATTACAAGGTACGTGGGCCTTGTGCCAGCGGAGAAATGCGTGGAAGGCTATGTGAAGCCCAAAAACGTTCGATTCCAAAGAACTCCCATTTCAAGTCTCAAGAAAGAGAAATGGAACTTCGACATTACGGGAAAGTCCCGCCAAAACAGCAATTAGAGTAGACCGCATTTGCCTCTGTGTTTGCTCTAATTAATCGAAACGAGAAACGGTATCCGCCCGTTGCCTCATGTGTATAACGCACGTAGTATTCAATCCGCTGCTGTGCTAAAGTACATGATTATTTGAATGAGTTACCCTGCAATGCAGGCTTAGTTTTCACGCCGTAAAAACTGATCGTATGTACGTTTTTGCGCGTAAAAATAGTTTTTCGCGTAAAAATGCGTAAAAATACGTAAATACAACGTGAAAACTGCCTGGTGTACATAAGGACAGCACATACAGATTTACACAGTACGAAGAGTGGCAGTCAGACACCTTGGAAGAGGCATAAGACGAGTTTTTTTAAGCTCCATTATCGCCCTTGCCAAGGGCGAGGTGGACATTGTGTTGCGGGTGCTGGAGATGGCGGAGGACTGATTATTGTACGCAACTTTTGCCGTGTAATCTACGTGTGCTAGGGAGCCGTAAAAATGTAAAAATATACCCTTTTGCAAATTTACGTTTTTACACGTAAAAACGTAAAAATAAAAACGTAAACGTAAACGTAAAAACCAAGCCTACTGCAATGTGCTTGTGAAGGGCTGTAATCGCTTATTAATAAACTGCACTGTCTGCTGAAAGCACTAACTGTACTGCATCGTTCAGTCTCTTTGACAAGTCAAGGACACGGTGATGTGACAGGCCCCTCGGATGCCACGGCACGGCTGTACTGGTCGTTTTCCGTTGGGGACAACCGTTGACCTGGGTGGCCGCGGTGACCGCCACGGTGGGTCATCAGGGCATCCCGCTGCAGTGCATGGCACGGACAGCAAATTCAAGAAAGCTTTTGGGCTTTGTTGAAACACGATTTAAGTATCTGCTCTGATGAGCCAAAACGATCGATGTTTCAATGAGCGTGCGCAGTGTTTAAATCCCGCTTCCCGGTGCTCCAAGTAATGGAAGCTATTGGCAAGTACGTGGACTTATTTCCATGCAATGGTTTCCGTATATGCGAGGTGACATAGTCTGGATGAGAATATTGGGTTACGTTGCTCATGTCGAGCCTGTGGCAGCAGACATTGCATGTTTCTTTGTCACGCCGCCATAGGAAAGGCCAAATATCTGCACAAGTAAGTTCGCTGAGCCAGCAACGCAATTAAATTTGGAGACAGCGCTTCGATCATGAGAATGTCATGCAGGGAACATCGTGGAAAGTGACAGATTTCTTCTGCAGTTTTGCATCGCTCAAGAAAATATTTTTGTTTACAGATTTGGTTGAAAATGGGGGGCCAAGACTTTCAGACATGACCATATGAACACTCTGAGAATACGTGGGCGATGGGTACTAGAAATGCGGGATTGAGAGTCTTCATTTCACAAAAACTTTGTGGTTGTTGGAGCGCTAACACACTTTCACACACACCAGCCCCATGGGCGTGTCCGCGCGAAAGGGCGCATGCGGCTTGGCGTCAAGCGCCACATTCCCTGTTGTGTGGCTTGTACGAACACTCCTTCCTGCAGAGTAAATAGCATGCCGTCTGTCTGTCTGTCTGTCTGTCTGCCATGGTATGACTATCAGCATGTCAGAGGTGCGCTTTGGGTGCCATTGGAGGTGCACTTTGGATG